>JBBDGP010000071.1:1535000-1697500 GCA_037952835.1 Lithobates septentrionalis | reverse complement strand
AAAGAATTGTAGTCTATCATAGGTGAACATATTTATAATCAATACCACTTTCCTTTGCAGGTCAGTTAAAGTGTGCTAAACCCAAAAACAAAAATGCAATAAATTGCAGCTTACCAATCAGTAGATGTGGTAGCTGCATTAGTTTCCCCCCCCCCCCCTTTATTTTCACCTGGTGATCTAGCCAACAAGTCTGTTATTTTTCAGCTTACTTTAACAAACCAAGCTGTCCAGGCAAAGTAGTAGTTAGAGGGTTAAGACAAACCATTTACCACTGACAGGGGCACTTACAATGGTCAGCTTTTATTCCGTTATGCAAAATCTTTTTCAGAAAAGGAAAAAAAAAAAAAGCTGTAACAGCTTATAAAGTGCTAGCTGGAGATCAGCTTCAGTTTGTTAGTCGAGTCCATCTACATCTAACACGTCTAAAGCCTCGTACACACGATCGGATTGTTGGCCAACAAAACCGTGGACTTTTGTCTGAAGGGCGTTGGCCCAAACTTGTCTTGCATACACACGGCACACAATTGTTGGCCAACCATTATGAATGTAGTGACGTACTACGTTGTTTTTCAGCTCTTTAGCGCCACCCTTTGGGCTCCTTCTGCTAATTTCTTGTTAGTAGAAGTTTGGGGAGTGTTTATTCGCACTTTTCATTTCGCACTTTTCAGTTTGCGCTTTTCCGTTCGTTTCTGAAAGGCCGTTCATCAACCAGACATGTTACGGAATCGGAGGAGATAACGTGTTATTTATTATTGGCCTTGGAGTTATTGCTTTGACATAATTTTTTTGGTTGAATAATGATTTGATTTGGTATATTTTCTATATTTTTGGATGCATTGAATGCACTTTTTGGTTAAGTTCTATTGGCAGATAGCATGTCTAATTTTATTTGTTTTCTTTTTTTAATGCCCAATAAAAAAATTGTGTAGAATAATACTTGGCTATGTGTTTTACTTCAAATGACAGTTTGGGAGTAGGCAGTTACATTTAAAAAAAATACAATGTAAAATTAACAAGGGACACCAACATAGTTGTATCTTTGATCTGGTGTTGTGGTAACTTGCCCAAAAAAAAAAAAAAAAAAAAAAAAAAAAAAAAAAAGCTTAATAATATTATTCTTGATATCACTAGAAAAAAAAAGCCTTTGAAAATTTGTTTGCGATAACTCCATCAGTATCACCAGCAAAGCAGCTTCATTATTATCCCATTAAAGAAGAAGAGAATGTGCGCTGCATTTCGAGATTTCATAATTTGCCACGTCACAAATGTTAATTCTCCATTACAAACGCTAGTTTACAAGACCGACCGCTTCTGGCTTGTCCTTGCTTCCCAGTATGCGTGTTTGTACTTTGGACTTTTGTCCGACGGACTTGTGTACACACGCTCAGAAAATCCGACAACACACATTTGTCCGCGGAAAATTTGAAAACCTGCTATCCAACATTTGTTGGCAAAAAGTCCGACAACAATTGTCCGATGGAGCGTACACACGGTCGCATTTATCGCCAACAGCCTGTCATCGAACATTTCCCGTCGGAAAGTCCGATTGTGCGTACGAGGCTTAACACATCTAACACGCTGGACCTTGCTATTGTTCCCAACATCACTCTACATTCAAATTAGTATTTTATTGTACATTAGTTTTACATTGTCACAATACTGGACCCTGTCCATCTGGCAAATGACATTAACAGCTTCAGCCCCCGGAAGATTTTACCCCCTTCCTGACCAGAGCACTTTTTACAATTTGGCACTGCATCGCTTTAACTGACAATTGCATGGTCATGTCACATTGTACCCAAGCAAAATTTGCGTCCTTTTTTCCCACAAATAGAGCTTTCTTTTGGTGGTATTTGATCACCTCTGCAGTTTTTATTTTTTGCGCTATAAACAAAAGAACAGCGACAATTTTGAAAAAAAACACAATCTTTTACTTTTTGCTATAATAAATATCCCACATTTTTTTTCCAAAAAACAATTTTTTTCCTCAGTTTAGGCCTATATGTATTCTTCTACATATTTTTGTTAAAAAAAAAATCGCAATAAGCCTATATTGATTGGTTTGCGCAAAAGTTATAGCGTCTACAAAATAGGGGATAGATTTATGGCATTTTTATTATTATTTATTTTTTACTAGTAATGGCGGCGATCTGCGATTTTTATCTAGACTGCGATATTGCGGCGGACAAATTGGACACTTTTGATCCGAATTCCAAATTCCGTGTTCCATATTCCGTGTTCCGAGATCCAAATTCTGTATACCGAATTCCGTGCTCCGAATTCCAAATTCCGTGCTCCGAATTCCAAATTCCGTGTTCAGAGTTCCAAATTCCGTGTTCAGAGTTCCAAATTCCGTGCTCCATATTCCATGTTCCAAATTCCAAACTCTGTATACCGAATTCCTAATTCCGTGATCCGAATTCCAAATTCCGTGCTCCTAATTCCAAATTCCGTGCTCCTAATTCCAAATTCCGTGCTCCTAATTCCAAATTCCGTGCTCCTAATTCCAAATTCCGTGCTCCTAATTCCAAATTCCGTGTTCCGTATTCCAAATTCCGTGTTCCGTATTCCAAATTCCGTGTTCCGTATTCCAAATTCCGTGTTCCGTATTCCAAATTCCGTGTTCCGTATTCCAAATTCCGTGTTCCGTATTCCAAATTCTGTGCTCTGAGTTCCAAATTCTGTGTTTCAAAATGCGTATTCCGAGTTCCAAATTGCGTATTCCAAATTCCGTGTTCCAAATTCCGCGTTGCAAATTCCAAATTCCGTGTCCCGAATTCCAAATTCCATATTCCAAATTCCGTGTGCCGAATTCCAAATGCCGTGTTCCCAATTCCAAATGCCGTGTTCCCAATTCCAAATGCCGTGTTCCCAATTCCAAATGCCGTGTTCCCAATTCCAAATGCCGTGTTCCCAATTCCAAATGCCGTGTTCCCAATTCCAAATGCCGTGTTCCCAATTCCAAATGCCGTGTTCCCAATTCCAAATGCCGTGTTCCCAATTCCAAATGCCGTGTTCCCAATTCCAAATGCCGTGTTTCGAATTCCAAATTCCGTGCTCCGAATTCCAAATTCCGTGCTCCGAATTCCAAATTTTGTGTTCTGAATTCCAAATTCCGTGTTCCATATACCAAATTCTGTGATTCGAATTCCAAATTCCGTGCTCCGAATTCAAAATCCCAAATTTTGTGTTCGGAATTCCAAATTCTGTATTCCAAATTCCGTGTTCCAAATTCCGCGTTGCAAATTCCCTTTTCCGTGTTCCAAATGCTGTGTTCTGAATTCCAAATGGCGTGTTCCCAATTCCAAATTCCATGTTCCCCATTCCAAATTCCGTGTTCCAAATTCCGTGTTCCGGATTCCAAATTCCGTGTTGCGAATGCCAAATTCTGAATTCCAAATGTGTTCCAAATTCCAAATGCCAAATTCGGTGCTTCAAATTCAAATTCAAAATTCCGTGCTCCGAATTCAAAATTCCGTGCTCCGAATTCAAAATTCCGTGCTCCGAATTCCAAATTTTGTGTTCTGAATTCCAAATTCCGTGTTCCATATACCAAATTCTGTGGTCCGAATTCCAAATTCCGTGCTCCGAATTCAAAATCCCAAATTTTGTGTTCTGAATTCCAAATTCTGTATTCCAAATTCCGTGTTCCAAATTCCGCGTTGCAAATTCCAAATTCTGTGTCCCGAATTCCAAATTGCAAATTCCGTGTTCCGAATTCCGAATGGCGTGTTCCTAATTCCAAATTCCGTGTTCCCAATTCCAAATTCCGTGTTCCCAATTCCAAATTCCGTGTTCCCAATTCCAAATTCCGTGTTCCCAATTCCAAATTCCGTGTTCCCAATTCCAAATTCCGTGTTCCCAATTCCAAATTCCGTGTTCCCAATTCCAAATTCCGTGTTCCCAATTCCAAATTCCGTGTTCCCAATTCCAAATTCCGTGTTCCCAATTCCAAATTCCGTGTTCTGAATTCCAAATTCCGTGTTCTGAATTCCAAATTCCGTGTTGCGAATTCCAAATTCCGTGTTGCGAATGCCAAATTCTGAATTCCAAATGTGTTCCAAATTCCAAATGCCAAATTCGGTGCTTCAAATTCAAATTCAAAATTCCGTGCTCCGAATTCAAAATTCCGTGCTCCGAATTCAAAATTCCGTGCTCCGAATTCAAAATTCCGTGCTCCAAATTCAAAATTCCGTGCTCCAAATTCAAAATTCCGTGCTCCAAATTCAAAATTCCGTGCTCCAAATTCAAAATTCCGTGCTCCAAATTCAAAATTCCGTGCTCCAAATTCAAAATTCCGTGCTCCAAATTCAAAATTCCGTGCTCCAAATTCAAAATTCCGTGCTCCAAATTCAAAATTCCGTGCTCCAAATTCAAAATTCCGTGCTCCAAATTCAAAATTCCGTGCTCCAAATTCAAAATCCCAAATTTTGTGTTCAAAATTCCAAATTCCATATTCAAAATTCTGTGGTCCGAATGCCAAATTCCGCGTTCTAAATTCTGTTTTCCAAATTCCAAATTGCGTGCTCCGAATTCCAAATTCCATGTCCCGAAGCCGCAAGCTGTCACAGCACGGGTGCCCACACTTCGGGCGGCCACATCGCTGGATCATGGGACAGGTGAGTGTGTGTTTAATAAAAGTCAGCAGTTACGCTTTTTGTAGCTGCTGACTTTTAAATGAACAGAAAAACGAGTGGAGCTCCGCTTTTCAGTACAGGATGCATGGAAAAAAATAAATAAGGCCTCATGCACACTGCAGCTATCAAATTCCCATTGAACATGCGTTTGACTTTTTTTTCTGCCCCCTTAGCCTATGTATACATGCACACGGAGGCTATTACAGGAGTTTAGAGGCAGGGGCGGTTAGAGGCAGAAATCTGAACGCACCAAAATCGCATTCAGGAGAGAAACATTTAAGCCTGATGCACCTAAACGCGTCTACACGTGCCTAAATGCTAGGCATGTTCAGCGCTTGAGCGTTTATTAATTTCAATGGCCAGAATAAATGAATACCGATGAGCCTGAACGTGTCTAAATACATTTGAAAAACAGCTTTTTTAACACTGCTAGAGCTTAGTGTGCATGAGGCCTAAGACAGTTTTATGGGCACTGTTAATCATTATCTACAAAATGTTAATAGCCACAAATCCTGAAATGGAATGCTATAAACTGCTCTGTTAAATTATTGCACTGTCTGGCAGGAAAGCTAATATTTTAATTCAGGTCTGATTTTGATCAAACTAAAAATTCCATTCAGTACCTTGAATAAATAATTATCTTTTTATTAGCTTTGAATAATGGGGGAAAATGTTATACTGTCATTTCTGTCAGGCTTTTAATGCTGTTTTAATATTCCTGTCAAAAGAAACTAAAGAGTGGTGCTAAATGAATTTGGTAGAAGGTTTTTAGTTTGGTCTGTGAACCCACTGAGGATTTTCTCACACGTTCTTGTCCCTGTGACACCTATACAGGTAATGACAGGGATTTTGCTGTCACTATCACAGGAAGGCAAAAACAGAAAAAACACTGTCAGAAGCTTTAACTCTCGCCAACTATTCTAAAAATGTGTTTTCTACAACACTTTCTCTGCATCCTCATTTGACAGATTTCCCATCATTTTCTGTCCTAATAGGGGACAGCCCAAACAGGGGTTCTAATCCCTTCTATGCTCTGTCAAAAACAAAATACAAAAATTTGGCTGGAGTTCAGTTTTTTTTTTTCTTTTTCTTTTAGATAGTTGAACTTTTTTTAGTAAGTGAATCCTTTGTTGTGGTCATATGTTCATTTATTCTCCCTATAAGTATTCAACCCCTTGAAGTTTTCACATGTTTTGTAATGTCACAACCTAAAAATTTAGTGGATTTCTTTTTGGTTCTTACCATGTCTTTTACACATCATACTCACTCTAGTGCAGCCATACCCAACCAGGGGTGCATGGAACCCTAGGGCTACTATGAAGGTTGGTAGACGTTCCATGAGCTGTAGGTGACTGATCGATTGTATGGTGCCCGAATTGTTCCAGGGCCAATGCCAATGTTTGACACCAGAGATCTTTGTTAGCTGTCATTAAGAGTGGCATTCTGATCACCACTGTAAAGGTTGCATTCTTGCTCCTAACCACCAATGTAAAGGGCATTCTCCAAATTGACCCCTGATGAACTGAATGTAGTAAAGATTCCCCAGGGCTTGCATAATATTTTTAGGGGTTTCCTGGGATAAAAAGATTGAGAAGGGCTGCTCTAGTGAGTAATGATGCTTGGAACAAAAGGCAGAAGTATTGAGTTAGTCAACAGTATGTGAATTGTACATACTTAGGGCAATAATAGATCTATCCACAAAAAAAAAGTGAAAAAAAAAAGAGGGGCAGACTTTATGGACCACTTAGAAGAGAAATAGAAGTCCGACACTGAAGTATCTTGAAGTAAAATCACATACCTTTAATAATAATCCATCGAGACATAAAAGAATCAATTCCTACAACAAGATTGATACGTTTCAGCCCCTTCTATGGGCCCTAGTTATAACTGGACTTCTATTTCTCTTCTGATATTGAACGGTATGTACAGCGTGTGTCCTGGCACGAGCATGAGCATTTGATCCTCATCCTTCCACATACTAGATGGGGTTGCAACACCTGATTCTTTATGGACCACTTGGTCTCTCTCTGCCATCACTCTTCTGTGTTTCTATGATGGGTCAAACATAGCTTTCACACTAAAGCCAAAGAGTTCAACTTGGTTCAGTAAGACCAGAGAACATTAAACGGACCTTAATCGTTGATCAACGCTAGAACAAAGGTATAGGTTAGAGCTGCATGATTCTGGCTAAAATGAGAATCACGATTTTTTTGCTTAGAAGATAGATCACGATTCTCGCAGCGTAACATCATCTTTCACATTAAAACAAAAAAATTGGGCTAACTTTACTGTTTCGTTTTTGTTTTTTTTTATTCATCGAAGTGTATTTTTTCCCAACAAATGGCGTTTGAAAGACCGCTGGGCAAATACAGTGTGACATAAAATATTACAGCAATTGACATTTTATTCCCTAGGGTCTCTGCTAAAATATATATAATGTTTGGGGGTTCCAAGTAATTTTCTAGCAAAAAATATTGATTTTAACTTAAGAAACAAGTGTCAGAAAAAGATTTAGACTTTAAGTGGTTAAACTTCCTGCATGTACAGGTTGTTTAAAAACTTGGCAGACTGCCTTTTTTTCACACAGAAGTTTATCCCTTTGATCTAAGAAGGAAGAGTTAGTTACAATGTTTCATGTTTAAAAACTTGGCAGACTGCCCGATGTTTTCTTTTGACATCTGTGTGAGCAGATAAGTCTCTCCACTTGTTATATGAAAGAATCTGCAAACTCTGCAATAGAGATCGTCAGGGGGGGTTGAATCGAGCTCACAATTTTTTAACGATGAATTGTGCAGCTCTAGTATAGGTTGCTATATTATGTTCACATAATATCTATATGCACCAAGTATCAGGAATCGAGTTTTCAAATCTTGACTTGATGGTACGAGACACCTCATACTCTGCACATCTTGTTCTTGTCCATCCCAAACATTTCCTGGAGGTGCACTTCAGACTCCAGCAGTCTGTTATACATCTTCTTGTCCTGCCCCATAATTTTTCTGGACTACTGTCTGCTCCATCTCAGAGATTTAATGATTTCTCTATCCCACAGGACTCAGCCTTTTTCTTTTTACACCACAACACTATTCCTAAATGAACATTAGTTCTCCATCACCTGATCAATGCTGCCAAGAGTTGCATCCCTAGATAGTTGAAAAAATATCAGGCATCTCCCATAGCCATCTGGGTCAGATCAAGTGCATGGAAAGCCTACTTGCCTCAGAAAGAGATACCCATGGCCAATTTAGGAAAATCTGGTGCTATTGGAACGAGTTTTCATTCACTCCTGAATATGCAGCACTGTTGCAGGGTAACTCTACCACCAAAGTGATGGACCCCTTACCGAGAGTTAGGGAATAGGATTCCTTGATTATACCCCAAACCTTTGCTCTGCCCCAATTGTTTTTTTTAAGCTAGTGCCTTAAGTCTATGGACCTTTCCTCTTCTTTTTCTTCTCTACTGTTTGATTTCTCTTTATCTTCCCAGTCTTTCTTTAATAAAAAAATATTCACACAGTGGCCTCCACTAACCAACTCAGATTAACTACAACGGTGCATGTATTTTTAAACATTGCTAATATGACCTATGTAAATGTTAATTTGATCTTACTGAAGTGAATTTCAACTGCTCACGAACACTGCATAAAATGCGTATTGCAGATCCTAGTCAAGTGATATACAACTACTGTATAATTCAAATAGAAAAAAAGAGAGAGAAGAAAAAAAAAAAAAAAAAAGTAAACACCTGCCAGAGGGAGCTGTTGGTATAGCTACACATTTATAATGTCACCGAAATTTGTAATGACAGTATGATTTCATTCAAAAATAATACACAAAAAAGATGGAATGGATGTTTATATGGTATTTCTTTTCTATGCGCTCTTCTATAATGTTCAGGGTTGTAGAACATCTGTGCTATAGCTATCCCCGGTTGCTTTCTCCTGCCTTAGCTGTGGATCTCTACAGCTTCCTCAGAGTTACCACTGGCCTCTTCAGTCAATGATGGCCTTCTGTAGGTAAAGTCCCAATTATGCCATTCTTTCCATTTTTAATAGTGGACGATCCTGATCACTACTTCATCCCAACTTCTTTCAATAGCTTTGTCATATCCATATTTGTTTCGATATGTTCTCTAACAAAATCTAAACCCTTCCAGCATTTATTTTGTGACACTTTAATTGAACACATGTGATTTCCAATTAAATAATTATGTGACTTCAGAAGGCAGTATGTTAAATCAAAGAGCATTAAAGGATTTCACATCAAGAGAGAAAAAAGAAATTACACAATCAAGCCTTTATATTTTCAATCTTCAATTAATTTGGAGATGTTTTTGTTTTTCAACTTCAGAATAATGAACCATCTTGTGTGGATCTGAGACCTTGAACTCAAATAAATACATTTGAATTCCAGTTTGAAACAATATACATACAATGTGGAAAAGTCCAAGTTGAACATTTATGTAAAGTAATTTACAGAAAGTGTCATAGGTATTTAACGAAGGGGGTTATTTATTAACCACTTGCCGTCATGTACCTGGTATGTCACTGGACTTCAAGTGGTTCTACCAGGATGATACCTGCAGCTGTAGGCATCATCTCAATAGCGTTTTATAGAGATGACGGTTGGCTCTCTTGTAAAAGCAATCCTAGCAGATCACGAGCCTCTGGATTGCTTTTACAAGCAGCGGGAGGGGATGTCCCCCCACCCGTTGCCTTCCATGGCTTTACCGAAATCTCCCATCTCACCAGAAGTCCCGATTGACCAGAGCTGAACAAAGAGCAGATTGGCTTTGTTTCAGCTCTGGGGTATGGTAACCCGGAAGCAATGACCTGACATCACTTCCAGTTTACCCGAATGTCAACGGTGCCATTTTCAAAAATCAAAAGCATGCACAGTCCCGCAGGATAGCAAAAAGTGATCAGCAAACACATGTGAGGTATCACCGCAAATGACAGATCTTGGGCAGTAATTCTAGCAAAAGACCTTCTGTGTAAATGTAAAGTGGCAACCTGTAAGGACTTTTAAAGCGTCGCCTATGGATAGTAAAATTTACGTTGCATGGGTGTGTACAATTTTAGCTGCTTCAATACAGGGCCAATTCTGACACTTTGCTCCTACATGTAAAAATCATCATTTTTTTGCTAGAAAATTACATAGAACCCCCAAACATTATATATGTTTTTTTAGCAAAGACCCTAGAAAATACAATGGCGGTTGTTGCAACTTTTTATCTCACACATTATTTGCGCAGGAATTTTTCGAACGCGTTTTTTTGGGGGAAAAAACTGTTTTGTGTTTAAAAAAAAAACAAAACAGTAAAGTTAGCCCAATGTTTTTGCATTTTGTGAAAGATGAAGTTACGCCGAGTAAATAGATACCTAACATGTCACGCTTCAAAATTGCACACGCTCGTGGAATGGCGCCAATATTCGGTACTTAAAAATCCCCATAGGCGACGCTTAAAATTTTTTTACTGGTTACATGTTTTGAGTTACAGAGGAGGTCTAGGGCCAAAATTATTGCTCTCGCTCCAACGTTCGCGGCGATACCTCACATGTATGGTTTGAACACCGTTTTCATATGTGGGTGGGACTTATATATGCATTCGCTTCTGCGTGCGAGCACACGGGGACAGCGGCGCTTTAAAAAATTTTTTTTTTTTTTATTGTTAATTATATATTTTTTTTTTTTATTTTGACACTTTTTGAAAAAAAAAAAATTGATCACTTTTTTCCTATTACAAGGAATGTAAACAACCCTTGTAATAGCAATATGACATGTCAGGTGCTCTTAATAGTGAGATATGGGGTCAATAAGACCCCATATCTCACCACTAGGCTGGGAAGCCTGAAATAAAAAAGAAAAAAAAAAACGATCGCCGCTTCCCAGCCGAAGCGGCGCCGTTTTTTTGAATGGAGAGGCCGGGAGTGACGTCATAACATCGCGCCCGGCCTCCGACGATCATAGAGACTCCGGGGACCATCTGGTCCGCCGGAAATCTCTATGATCTACATCCGGCGCCGGCGGATCTGCTCTCCGCCTCACCGATCGTAACGGTGAGTCGGAGCAAGCACCGGAGGGCGGCGGGAGGGGGGGGACGTCCCCTCTCGCCTCCCATAGGAACGATCAAGCGGCGGAACGGCCACTTTGATCATTCCTATGGTGTAGAGATTCGCCGGCTGAAACCGGCAATATCTGAATGATATCTGTAACTACAGGCATCATTCAGATATACCCGCTCAAAGCCAAGGACGTCATATGACGCCCTTGGTATTGAAGTGGTTAAAGCGTGACATGTTTGGTATGTATTTACGCGGCATAACATCATATTTTATATTTTACAGAAAAATTGTGTTATGTATTGTGTTTTTTTGCATTAAAATTCAAAAAAGTGTATTTTTTCCCCAAAAATTGAATTTGAAAAAAAATTGCAAAACCCATCAATTTATTCTCTAGAGCAGTGATGGTGAACCTTGACACCCCAGATGTTTTGAAACTACATTTCCCATGATGCTCAACTACACTGCAGAGTGCATGAGCATCATGGGAAATGTAGTTCCAAAACATCTGGAGTACCAAGGTTCACCATCACTGCTCTAGGGCCTCTACTTAAAAAAAGATGTAATGTTTGGGTGTTCTAACAAATTTTCTAGCAAAAAATACCGATTGTTATATGTACACAAAAAAGTGCCAGAAGAGGCCTGGTCTTCAAGTGGTTACGTTCCCCTTCGGAGAAAACAAAAGTGATATCCCATTTGGAGATAAACAAAGAAAAATAATACAATAATATAAAGTAGGGATATACAATTAGTGGACCTCCAGCTGTTGCAAAACTACAAGTCCCATCATGCCTCTGCCTCTGGGTGTCATGCTTGTGGCTGTCAGAGTCTTGCTATGCCTCATGGGACTTGTAGTTCTGCAACAGTTGGAGGTCCGCTAATTGCATATCCCTGATATAAAGTATAGCCAAAATGTTTGTTTTTTTTAGCTTTGGATAGCTTAGGGAAAAGTTACAGTACCTGTCAGGTTTTTTATTATAGTCTCTAGTTTATTATTATGTCCCAGTGACCATTTTCTACCACGTAAAAAACAAAAACGGGGAACCTACAATAGCACAGTTGTGACCAGAACAATGGTTGAAGTTAAATTTTCCATTGGGGGGGTCTCTTCTTCCATTGACCTCTGAAAGGGGAATTCCTTATATCATTTAGATGTTTTAACACTTCCTGCTACATCTCTGGGACAAGAAATGAAGGGAAATCTAATTACCGATCGACTTCTGTACAACCAGCCTGCTGGTGTTTTTCTGCTCGATCAGCACTGCCAGGTATAGCTCAATGTATTCTGATGGCGGGTAAGTCTCAATGTTGTCAGCAATGACTCAGCGGGAAGGATTCCCCCGTCCACCATAAACGTGGTGGATGGGGGAATCGGCTCGTTTTTTTTTTGTTTTTTTTTGTGTTCAACCCACTGGTTGAACGAAAAAACATAATGACTACTCTATGGTTTGCTAAACACTCTGTTTAGAAAGTGAGTGAGAATGAAAACCATGAACTCGATGGAAAGCAAAATGTAAAGCTCAAACGCAATTGTTTATTTTTTATTCAAATAGATAGCTGGCTGGTTAAGTGCATTCAAGAAAATATTCTACAAATTCCTGTAATTCAAAAATAATTCAATATATTAGCCTCAGTAATAACAGTCCCCAGTATTGTTATCTGCCTTCACGTGACTGCAGGCCTTTTTCCTGTTTAGCCTGTGAGTCATCTGGAAAACTATTTCCCTGTGCCAGACACAATGTAGAAAACACACTCTGTACTGTCATATTAGGTTAATGTTACGCAAGACTCTGCTCTCTAGATGGAGCAGAAACTCCCAGACTACTGCTGTGAGCTGGACTGCAGAATAAACTCAAAGCTGCAACAGACTATCTGTGGAGTTAAACTCTGACCCTCACAGGGTTTGTATGCACTAAAAGCTAAGGGTCAATTCACACAGAGCAGTGACTGTCATTTTTCCGCACTGGATGAATGCAGGTCACCAATCGGACACACTGTTTTCTATGCATCCTATTCATAATGCAACGCAACCCAGAGGTGCAGTGCAGTGAGCTGTGATAAAATGCAAACATGCTGCATTTTCTCACAGCGTTCTGGGTACAGCACCGCAGCTCTGCTTGCTGCAGTACAGCAACATGAATGCAGCGTCACTTTTGTACACTTTAAATAAAGTTCATACATAAAAAAAGGTAGCTGTGTGATGTGCTGAAACATGCATCACACTGCCCCATACAGCCGGCTGACTATAGCAGGAACAGGACTGGTTGGAAATCCATTGAGTTGACAATGTTGCCTCTGCTCCACTAAACCCCCAAGCTGTATTGTCAGCCCTGTCTGAGTTATCACTTTCTGGACAACAGAACATCTCCTCAGTAGGGTATAGAGATGAGGAGAGAGGGAGGTATGTAGCCCAGCAGGAAAGAGAGGTTGATCTGGCAGGTCAATGGGTAATTTTTTTCGTACTTGCAACATTTTTAAAAAGCCAAAAACACAGGGAAATGAGCATGTATTACTAAAGAAGATGCAATACTAAAGCCACGCATGTACCGAAAGTCAGCATGTTCAGCAGGAACTGGACGATTTTCGGTACATGTGTACTCCTCTCTGTTCAACAGAAACTAGTCCAACAATCAGAAACACCCCTGCATTTTAACACAGCTCACCGCACATCTCGACTGCATTATAATGTGAATGGGGCACATAGGAAACAATTGTTTTCTATGTCCCCCAGTGGTGACCCCCATTAATCCAATGGAGGAAAACGCAGGTCACCACACTATGTGTGAATGAGCCCAAAAGAAAGTATGCACAAAACCCCTTTAGGAGTTGAAAAACATCTTGTGCTACCTGGAATGACTGGATTAATTGAAGGACAGGATGAGTAGAATTACAAATTCTTTAGGTAGTAAAACCGCTCCCATATATGTATTTCATGTGTGTATTTAGCGGTTTCCCTGGAGCATACCGTTTCAGACAGTGAGGTCGGATGTCTCTAATGTCCAGGTTTTGCCACTTTTTGTGATATATGGCACCAGAGGAAGATGGCCTTTCAACCCAAGTTTCTGTGGTCTGAGGCCCAATGGAGTCTACACTATCTGAATGCTGTATACATTGTAGGAAATGTCAAACATGGCATTGTGAGCTGATCACAACTAAACATGAGCATAAACATAATTATCTTAATTACTTTTCCTGGAATTCAGCTTTGGACATCATGCTAACATAAAACTGATATACTCTTAGAAGTTACCTGTGACTTGTTTATCTGGAAGAGAAGGAATGGGAATGGCTAGTCCAAACTTCACTAGAAGACGCTCGTATAGCCAATCAAAGTGCTTATATCTGTGGTTAACTGAACGGTTTGTGTTCTGGAAATAAAAGGAATAAACAGCCATTGTTAGACATTGTAATTACCAAAGTGGTGTCAAAATGAAGGAGATAGGACAGTAGTGGTGTTCAAGAAGTGGTTAGTGCACAAAAGATGGCTCTCAGCAACCTTTGATGATGTTTATCATAGACACTCAGAAGCCAATATACATTTCTCTTTTTTAATATTTGCTGCATTAAAAACTTTACATAAGCATGAATTACAGATTGAAACTGTACAATCTGTCTAGGAAAGACAAAGTGGTTGTAAACCCTTACATATACCCAGTGAAGTAACTGGCCTCAGGTGATGCACAGAGGTTAAACAAATCTTCCTACATAAGTTCTATCTTTTTATCTCCAGTCTTCTCTTCTCTACATCCATTTAAAGTCCAGAATTTATAAAGCTGGTCTGAGTGTTTAAAAAAAAAACGGGCGGAGAGCTGAAGTTAAACTCTGCAGAGTTCAGTGAGGAGAAGTCTGAGAGCTGATTGGAGGCCCCCCTCTTAACACAACACACAGGAGCAGAGCTGAGGCTGTCAATCAGAGGCTGTGTGCTGGAGATCCCTCCCCTAACACCTTTTTTTTCTCATAGTGTCAGTAAAACTTGTCTTAAAAACTTGATTCATGCTGATAGCAGAGGTAAGAAGCAGCAGAGAGAAATGACACTTAGTGCACCTAACTGAGACTAGTACAAACTATAGAGGGATATGCTTTGTGCATTTTTCATGTCCGAGGTTTACAACCACCTTAAAGCGGAGATCCGCTGAAAATTTTTTTTTAAAAGTCAGCAGCTACAAATACTGCAGCTACTGACTTTTAAAATATGGACACCTACCTGTCCAGGGCGCCCGCAATGTCCTCACCCGAAGCCGATCTGTCCCTCGGCTCTCGGGTGGTGGCACCGCCATCTTCTGTAAGGGAATCAGGAAGTGAAGCCTTGCGGCTTCATAGCCTGTTTCCCTTCGGCGTATGCGCGTCCTCACTGGTCCCTGCTGTCTTCTGGGACCCGTGCGTTTCCCAAAAGACAGCGGGGCGGGGGGCGGAGGAGGGGCCGGACATGGTGTAGGTCACCGCGGAGCCTGCGGTGATCTATGCCTGGAAGTGGGAGCAAATACCTAGACTAGACAGGTATCTGTTCTCCTCCCCCCCCCCCCCCCGGAAAGAGGCCAAATGTGACAACGGAGGGGGGGGGAATCCAATCAGCGGAAATTCCATTTTCGGGTGGAACTCCGCTTTAAATCCAATCTATCAATGTTTCAAAAATAGAAGCTTTGTCTAAGAGGAAAGACCATAAGCCTTCTGCTAATACCTTCTAGAGCTCCTCTTTAATGTGTCCCTCCAATGCTGTTTTTACTTTGCTTCATCTGTTTGATTTTCTTTGGGATTGAGCTCCACTCCTGTAGCTAAAACTCGTTCAATCACTACCCCACTTTTCAGTGACAGTTCCTGACACCTGCTCCTATTGAGCGAAGAAAGAGTGGGTGGGTGTGGCTTGGCTTCTAGGGTGTGGTTTAGCTCCAAAGTACGGGAAGTCAGTTGGGGGGATGCATGAAAGTCTATTAGAAAGTGAGTTGTTTTTTTTTGTTTTTTTTTAATTAAATTTTATTTATTTTTTACTTCCACCAGGTTACAGAGTAAATAATACATCTTACAGCAATCAACTATTACTCCATCTACTCTTATATCAAAAAATAATTACTATCAAAATAAATGGCAAAATAGAAAAAAGCCTGATCCAGCACATAACCTGTATACAATACATTACAAGGATGGGAGAGTCTTCACCCTGTTGAAGTTAGTTTTTAAATATTATTTAGAAACAGGTGATCAATAAATTAAAGACAAAAAGGGGGGAAAAAAAGTACAAGAAAAAAAGGGGGAGGGGATAAGGGAAGGGGAAAAGAGGGTTGGGGGGGAGGAGACAGGAAGGGCCTGACTCCTCCCTCCAGCGACAACCTCCAATCCGGCTCAAAGGCCTGCTCCAAGTATAACCGCCAAGGTCTCCAAATTTTAGGATGTTTCTTGGACTTATCTTAGTAAACACGGTTAACTGCTGCATAGGTTGGATATCAGATACCCTGGTACATCAATGTTCGAGTGTGGGTGGACTCCTTTTTTCCAAAGGGCAAGTATGTATGTTTTTGCAACATTCAGAAGATGTTTTATATATTTTTTGTTCAGTCTACAGACCAAAGAAAAAAAAAACATATTCCTTCATCCACACTGACAACATGGATAGACAAATCCCCCCTGGCAGACTATTATACTCTGACAGCTGCAGACCCACATACTAGCAGTATGATATAATACACCGTATATGTTTACTTTTTGATAAAAGTATAACTGTAGTAAAGGGAGTTTTAGCCTGGATTCCTACTTAATTTTGCAATCATCAGCAGACAGATTTTAAAGCATGTGATGCTCAGTGCTTCCAAAAGCCACTGTATTATTTTAAAAGAGTTTCAGCCTCCACATGCTGCTAATAAAAACAACTCTGGGGAGGCCGCATTCCAAATAAAATATATGACATGTTTTTAACATATGTTACCAGTTGTTCTGCTCACTTACTGTTGTTGTTAGCTGGTATTCAATATAGCTCTTCAGGCCGTACATTTTGGTTCCTTTCTTAGGATCAGCCACAATGCAGTCGAATGTTGCAGTTGGGTAGACCCACATTGGGCCGTAATCTCCAATCTGTAAACAATGTTTTTATTACAGATTGCAAAATGAAGGAAAAAAAAAAAAAGAAGACTTGTATACTACACAAATGTTATTGAAAACACAACCGCATCCACTTGCCAACCGGGCCAATTCTGACATTTCTCTCATCTATGTAAAAATCTGTGTTTTTTGCTAGAAAATGACATAGAACCCACAAACACTATATAGGATATATATATTTAGCAGAAACCCTAGGGAATAAAATGACGGTCATTGCAATTTTTTATGCCACACGATATTTGCGCAGTAATTTTTCAAACAAAAAAACGCTTTCATGAATTAAAAAAAAAACAAAACACACTATTTATCCCGGTTTTTGTATAATGTGTAACGTCGAGTAAATAGATACCCAACATGTCATGCTTTATTATTGCTCATGCTTGTGGAATTGCAACAAACTACGAAACTTCATAGGCGACTCTTTAAAATTGCAAACACAAAAAAAGTTCCTTGAGCCCGATCAACTGTCAGCCATATGTGTAGGTATACGGATCCTGGAAAATATAAAATGCGCTAAAGCCCAATGCAGCCGCCAACCACTGGAAAAGATGGATAACAAAACACTAAAACAAAGAAGCAGCGCTCTATGGGTGAAGCATAAAAATTTGCAGACCTTTGGCCATTGTGGTTCATCCTGGATACCAGATTAGTCTGACCACTGGTTTAAGGTTGAAGCTGATCGGTTGATGTTAATCCCTCTTCACCCGGATGTCACAGTGGTACCGTGCTTATTCTTTTACATTATTATCTACATCGATTACTTGCTTTTTATGATTGCCTCTGCAACCCCTCTCAGAAGTGCAACAAATAAATTAACTTTTTATTTGGCCAAAGGCCTGCAAGTTTTTATGCTTCACCCATAGAGCGCTGCTTCTTTGTTTTGGTGACACTTTAAAATTGTTTACAGGTTACCAGTTTAGGGCTACAGAGAAGGTCTTGGGTTAGGATTATTGCTCTCACTCTAAAGTTCGTGGTGATACCTCACATGTGTGATTTAAACGCGTTCGCTTTTAGGTGTAAGCACGAGGGGACAGGGGCGCTTTAAAAAAAAAAAAATTCATTGTTATTTTTTTATTTTTACACTTTCCCTTTTTTATTTTTATTTTTTGTTAATCACTTTTATTCCTCTTACAAGGAATGTAAACATCCCTTGTAATAGGAAAAGGGCATGACAGGTCCTCCTTATGGAGAGATCTGGGGTCTGTAAGTCCTCACATCTCCCCTCTATGCTGAAAAGCCTGAGATTAAAAAAAAAATTTTTCAGGCTTTCCAGCACAAAAACGGCAGTGTTTACATCTGCAGGTGCCGAAAGTGTTGTCATGACATTGCTTCCAGCCTCCAAAGGTCATAGAGCTGGCCAGGGACTATCTGGTTTATGGCCAGCTCTATAGTATCCGCTGCCGGTTTTATTCTTCAGTTCCCCGATCGCATGGGAGAGACCGGAGAAGCACCGGAGGGTGAGGGCGTCCCCTCCCGCCTCCTGTAAAAGCAATTAGGCGGCTAAACAGCCACTAAAATGGTTTTTACATTGCTGGAAATTGCCGGCTGAAAAAAAAGATATCTGAATGATAGCTGTAGGCATCATTCAGATATCTCCACTTAAAGCTCAGGATGTCGTATGATGGTCTACAGTGGGCAAGTGGTTAGATCTGACTAAATAGTTAGGTAACTGTAACAAATGATCTGAACAACCTGCTGTTATTTCAGAGATCTGTCCATGTCCTCTTGCAGAACCTCTCTAAGGCCTCATGCCCACAGGGTGTTCGATTTTCTCCTCCGAATGTCTTTTACTCCCGCCAGAAAAAAGCTGCTTAAAAACACACCCAAAGACATGTAGCACACAGAATTTGCAGACCAAAAGCACAAACACTATTGCATTTACACTACCGTTCAAAAGTTTAGGGTCACATTGAAATGTCCTTATTTTTGAAGGAAAAGCACTGTACTTTTAAATGAAGCTAACTTTAAACTAGTCCTAACTTTAAACAAATATACTCTATACATTGCTAATGTGGTAAATGACTATTCTAACTGCAAATGTCTAGTTTTTGGTGCAATATCTACATAGGTGTATAGAGGCCCATTTCCAGCAACTATCACTCCAGTGTTCTAATGGTACAATGTGTTTGCTCATTGGCTCAGAAGGCTAATTGATGATTAGCAAACCCTTGTGCAATCATGTTCACACATCTAAAAACAGTCTAGCTCCTTCCAGAAGCTACAAAACTGACCTTCCTGTGAGCAGATTGAGTTTCTGGAGCATCACATTTGTGGGGTCAATTAAACGCTCAAAATGGCCAGAAAAAGAGAACTTTCATCTGAAACTCGACAGTCTATTCTTGTTCTTAGAAATGAAGGCTATTCCATGCGAGAAATTGCAAAGAAATTGAAGATTTCCTACAACGGTGTGTACTACTCCCTTCAGAGGACAGCACAAACAGGCTCTAACCAGAGTAGAAAAAGAAGTGGGAGGCCGCGTTGCACAACTAAGCAAGAAGATAAGCACATTAGAGTCTCTAGTTTGAGAAACAGACGCCTCACAGGTCCCCAACTGGCATCTTCATTAAATAGTACCCGCAAAACACCAGTGTCAACATCTACAGTGAAGAGGCGGCTGCGGGATTTTGGGCTTCAGGGCAGAGTGGCAAAGAAAAAGCCATATCTGAGACTGGCCAATAAAAGAAAAAGATTAAGATGGGCAAAAGAACACAGACATTGGACAGAGGAAGACTGGAAAAAAGTGTTGTGGACGGATGAATCCAAGTTTGAGGTGTTTGGATCACAAAGAAGAACGTTTGTGAGACGCAGAACAAATGAAAAGATGCTGGAAGAATGCCTGACGCCATCTGTTAAGCATGGTGGAGGTAATGTGATGGTCTGGGGTTGCTTTGGTGCTGGTAAGGTGGGAGCTTTGTACAGGGTAAAAGGGATTCTGAATAAGGAAGGCTATAGCTCCATTTTGCAACGCCATGCCATACCCAGTGGACAGCGCTTGATTGGAGCCAATTTCATCCTACAACAGGACAATGACCCTAAACACACCTCCAAATTGTGCAAGAACTATTTACAGCAGAAGCAGGCAGCTGGTATTCTATCGGTAATGGAGTGGCCAGCACAGTCACCAGATCTGAACCCCATTGAGCTGTTGTGGGAGCAGCTTGACCGTATGGTACGCCAGAAGTGCCCATCCAACCAATCCAACTTGTGGGAGCTGCTTCTAGAAGCGTGGGGTGCAATTTCTCCAGCTCACCTCAATAAATTAACAGCTAGAATGCCAAAGGTGTGCAATGCTGTAATTGCTGCAAAAGGAGGATTCTTTGATGAAAGCAAAGTTTGATGTAAAAACAATGTTATTTCAAATACAAATCATTATTTCTAACCTTGTCAATGTCTTGACTCTATTTTCTATTCATTTCACAACGTATGGTGGTGAATAAGTGTGACTTTTCATGGAAAACACAAAATTGTTTGGGTGACCCCAAACTTTTGAACGGTAGTGTAGGTGTGTCAAGCGTTTGAGCTTTAATGGATTACATTGGTCAGAATATTACTTTATTCTGGCCATTGGAATGAATGAACACTCAAACACTACATGCGTCGAGAATGCTTAGGTGTATCGAGATGAGTTTAGGTGCGTCAATTGTATTTTCTGCTTGAAAGCTCCTCTCTTCAGGGCCGGTTCACACTGGTGTGATGTCTGACATTAGATGTGACTTGCACCGCACTGCAGTGCAAATCACATGTGATGGTTATTTATCAGTGGATCCACACTTCAGGGTGTTTGAACGACTGCTGCCCCCCTATGTAAGTAGGGAACACCTCGGTGTAACCCCAAGAGAATGAGACCAGAAAATAGGGAGTGGCGCTGTGTTATAAAGAGGGAGTATCGGTATACAATTATCCTACTTTCTAAAGTGACAAGTGCATCAGTGCAACGATTCAATCCCCTCACAGGTGTAAATTGGCAGTGTAATAATAAATTAATAAAAAAATCAATACAATAGTGTATACTATGAATGTAAAGTGATAAGTGTTAATTGGTGCAGAAATTATTATAGACTGTATATAAATACGTTGATACAGTCATGATCCCATATATTGAAAAAAACAGAAAAATTATATAACATAGACACTGATTGCTTTGTGGTGATCCGTCTTATATATATATTGGATTCTTATACAGTGGGTTGATTTTATATAAGACAGATCACCACAAAGCAATCAGTGTCTATGTTATATAATTTTTCTGTTTTTTTCCAATATATGGGATCATGACTGTATCAACGTATTTATATACAGTCTATAATAATTTCTGCACCAATTAACACTTATCACTTTACATTCATAGTATACACTATTGTATTGATTTTTTATTAATTTATTATTACACTGCCAATTTACACCTGTGAGGGGATTGAATCGTTGCACTGATGCACTTGTCACTTTAGAAAGTAGGATAATTGTATACCGATACTCCCTCTTTATAACACAGCGCCACTCCCTATTTTCTGGTCTCAAATCACATGTGATGTCTGTGCGATGCAAACTCAGCCATACAGATAGTATGGCTGAATTTGCATCGCATTCGGACCAAACTGGCACAGGACCCTTTTTTTGGTCCACAGCACAATCCATGCGATCCGTTTCCTGTCCAAATTTGCAGTTCCCTCTGCGATATGCTGATTTGAGGGCATCAATAGCTTTCTGTTGACACTCCCAGCAGTTCACATAGGGCAGTGTGAACTGCCGCCAGGAGACATGCAATGCGGGAACCCGCAGTGGATTCGCAGGGTTCCCGCATCGCTGCAGTGTGAACCGAGCCTGAATGTGCTGGTAATGTTTTTTTTTGTTAGCCTGTAAATGCTCCTCTTCTAATATGCCTGTAAATGAATATGTGTGCAAAGAGGTGCTTTTACAGGCCGAAAAAAACCCCTGCCAATCGCCTATAAAAAAGGTGTTTGTTTTTTTTTAAGCCCTGTGTGCATGAGGCCTAAAAAAGATACTAGTTGGTGGTCGTCCCTTAGCAAGTAATCTGACAACTGACAAACACATATGCAAACTTACATAGAAACTAAAGAACAATGAAAGTTGACAAAAATATTACAATACATCTCAGCTGTACCTTTGGGTCTATGGAGGAGGAGCACTCTCAGGCCTCCCCCATCATGAGCTTACATCAAGCAATAGCTAGGAAAACGCCCAGCCAATTGAGTCTTCCCTAAATTGATCTCTGTCGAGGATTGGGAGTGCCTACAGATATACACCTTTATATGGATTGTAGCACACAGAACTTTCTGACCAAAAGCACAAACTTATAGATACATGAAAAAACAGCCAACTGTGGGACTTTAATGGTGTCAGTAAATAAGAAATATAGCATTTTTAATTATAAAAATATTTTATTAATGTCATTAAAAACATTTCATAAAAAAATCCCTCATTTGCATGTTAAGTTCAAATCATATATTTGTACAAACACTACCGCTCTACATGTTTTGCTTCGAGTGAGTAATCATTTCATACAGCACTCTAGAATCTCCTGAAGAAGCTCACTCGAAGCGAAACATGTAGAGCGGTAGTGTTTGTACAAATATATGATTTGAACTTGCAAATACAAATAAGGGATTTTTTTATGAAATGTTTTTAATGACATTAATAAAATATTTTTATAATTAAAAATACTATATTCCTTATTTACTGACACCGTTAAAGTCCCACAGTTGGCTGTTTTTTCATGTAAGCTTCATAAAAAATGGGATGTGGTGTCTTTTCTGACCAGGCAACCCTCTATCTTTTTGATAAACTTATAGATAGATACCTTCATCCACACAATCAAGGTGGATGGAGGAATTCCCCTGCCAGGATATTGTATTCTGACAGCTGTAACCATCACCATCAAAACCTGCTGATCAGTGGCAGCAGCTAATTGGCTGCCTCCACTGATTGCGGGAAAATTTGGCTTTGACAGAAGCCGATTAACCACTTAAGCTTTGGAAGGGTTTACCCCCTTCATTAACAGGCAATTTTTTGCTGTTCAGCACTATGCTATTTTAACTGATGATTGAGTGGTCATGCAACACTGTACCCAAATAAAATGTATATATTTTTTTTCACACAAATAGAGCTTTCTTTTGGTGGTATTTGATCACCACTGGGTTATTATTTTTTGCGATAGTAACGAAAAAATAGCATACATTTAAAAAAAAAAAAAAAAAAACAATATTTTTTACTTTATGTTATAAAACATATCTAATGAAAAAAAAATAAAAAACAAATTTCTTCATACATTTATGCCAACATGTACTCTGCTAAATGTCTTTGGTAAAAAAAAAAAAAAAGTCCCAATAAGTGTATATTGATTGGTTTGCATGATAGTTATAGTGTCCACAAACTATGAGATATACTGTATACTGGAATTGTTATGGTTTTTTTTTATACTAGTAATGGCAGTGATCCGTGACTTAAAGGGGGACATCTGGCTATCTGACACTTTTTGAGAACTGACTAACTGCCAGTAACACTAATACAGTCATGAGTGCTAATATACACGGACACTGTACTAATGACACCGGCGGGGAAAAGGTTAACATCTGTGGCAATCAATAGGGTTAAATGTGTGTCTAACAATGTTTACTATATGTAATGTGTGCTGATTTTACAAAGGGGTGTGGCGGTCTTTTTTCCCTGTGCAGGGAAACAAAAACCAGCACATCGCTGCTGTCAGAAGAGAGCTCTGATGATCTACGGGTTTCTATCATAAATCATTGGTCGAAAAATGCTGATCGGCATGTGCTGGAGACACAGAGCACAACCAGGCCGGCGTGTGCGCACCCCCTACCTGGAAATGCAGAATTACACACACACATATATATACACATATACATACGCAGTGCTGTGAAAAAGTATTTGCTCCTTGCTGATTTTTTATTTTTTTGCATATTTCTCACACTTAAATGATTCAGATCATCAATCAAACAAATTTTTATATTACACAAAGATAACCCAGAGTAAATCCAAGATGCAGTTTTTAAATTATTATTTCATTTATTAGGGGGAAAAAAGCTGTTTAAACCTGCCTGGCCCTATGTGAAAAAGTAATTGCCCCCTCTCATGCTGAATCATGAATGAACTGTGATTAACCACAATTTTTTGGAAAGCTGAGTTAAATTTCACTTGCCACACCCAGGCCTGATTACTGCCAGACCAAAAAATCACTTAAATAGAAGCTGTCTGACAAAGTGAAGCACGCAAAAAGATCTCAAAAAGCAACACATCATGCCATGATCTAAAGAAATTCAAGAACAGATGAGAAATAAAGTCACTGACATGTATCACTCTGGAAAGGATTACAAAGCCATTTCTAAGGCTTTGGGATGGCAGAGAACCACGGCGAGAGCCATTATCCACAAATGGAGATAACCCTGGTAAAAAGTATATCATATTTACTTGTTGTAAACTTTTTTTTACATTTCTTCAGTTACTTCCTGGTTTCCAGGCCTACACAAATGATGTCATACATCCCAGGAGTCTTTAGGAGGGGAGGAAGGATTTTCTCAGCTTAGCCCACCCTCCAGTCTGCATGCCTGAGCTAAGGGCAGATGAATTCCTGGGAGTAAATGCTACATGAATCTTTTTCCCCTACTCAAGGTGACCACTGCTAGAAATGCTTGCAGATGTTTCTTAAATCGATTTTTCAGCAAAATAAAGCAAGCATGGGTGGGTGACTACTTTGATGAGAAAATATTAAAAAGGATGCAAATGTGGATTAAAATAATATATATTTGGAAAAAAGGTGGCAAAAATGCTTTCACTTCAGGCAGTGCTAAATTATAAAAGCACCCCCTATTAGTCAGTGAAAGTGGACCTACACAAAAAAAAAAAAAAAAGTTGACTGCTCGCATGGAAAAAATAATAGCGCAGACCACAAATACTAAATTAATGACCACGGCTTTTCAGATACTTCCGCTTCTTTGCCGTGGCTGAGGGCTGTTTTGCTTTGAGGAGAAGGTGTTGATCATCTGCTTCTGCAAGTGTGAGAAAGGAAGTGGTCTGCCCCAGTGAACAAGTAAATATCTTTGGGCTGCAATTTTATTATTATTATTATACAGGATTTATATAGCGCCAACAGCTTGCACAGCACTTTACAACGTGAGGGCAGACAGTAAAGTTTCAATACAACTCAACACAGGCAGAATCAGAGGGCCCTGCTCATTAGAGCTTACAGTCTAGAAGGGAGGGTCAGGTGAAACAAAAAGGTAATAACTGTGGGGGATGAACTAATGGAGAAAATGAAAGTACAGTTGTTAGGTGTGGGTAGGATAGGCTTCTCTGAAGAGGAGGGTTTTCAGGGATCGTCTAAAAGCTAATAGGAGTAGGAGAAAATCGGACAGGTTGGGGTAAGGGTTCCATAGGATTGGAGAGGCTCTGGAAAAGTCCTGGAGGCAAGCATGGGAGGAGGTGACAAGGGAGCTAGAGAGAAGGAGGTCTTGAGGAACGAAGAGAACAATTAGGTTGGTATTTAGAGACTAGGCTAGTGATGTAGCTGGGGGCTAAGTTGTGGATGGCTTTGTAAGTAGTTGTTAGTATTTTAAATTTAATTTGTTGGGTGAGCAGAAGCCAGTGGAGGGATTGACAGAGAGGAGTAGCAGACGCAGAGCGATTGGTAAGGTGGATGAGTCTGGCAGCAGCATTCATGATAGATTGAAGGGGGGATAGCCTATGTAGAGGTAAGCCAACGAGTAGGGAGTTGCAGTAGTCGAGGCAAGAAATGACCAGGGAGTGAATTAAGAGCCTTGTTGTGTGATTGGTTAGAAAGGGCGTATTTTGGAGATGTTGCGGAGGTTGATGCGGCAAGATTTGGACAGTGATTGGACGTGGGGCTTAAAGGAGAGTTCAGAGTCCAGGACTACACCTAGGACCTTGGCATGCGGGGATGGGCTTATAGTTGTGTCATCGATTTTGACAGAGAGATCTGGGGAAGTGGAATGTGGGGGAGGAAAAATTATAAGTTCGGTTTTGGATAGATTGAGTTTGAGGAAGTGGTGAGACATCCAGACTGATATATCTGTTAGTAAATTAGTGATACGTGAGGAGACAGAGTGGGTGAGCTGAGGGGTAGATTGTTCTTTTTAACAAAAAAGGAACTATGTAACTTCTGTTAAATTCTGAATTTAGCTCCGCTTAAATCCTTGTTTCACTATAGCACTAGGATCACACAGCTGTGCACACGCCTAGTTCTAGGAACAAAATATCACGGACAGACGCAGACTAAACCTGGGTATACACTGAGTTTAATTTTTTTTTAATTCCAGTGGGCTGAACCAAAAAAAAAAAATCCTCACAGATTCCTGCATCCATACAAGCAATGTGGATGCAGGGATCTCTCCTGCTGCGCTATTGTATTCTGACAGCGAAGACTCCCCCCCCTGTTAGAATTCACTGATCAGTGCTGCATTCATTGACTGTAGCAGCGGATCAAATGCTGGTTTTCCAGCAGGACCATTCAGCAGAAGTTGGTCTAATGATCGTCTTCTGTTGAACAGAGATGTCAAACAGATCAAAATTCGTCTGGTTTTAGCATAAATTTTGATGTGTGTATACTTAGCTTTACACTTACAAATTGGGGATCAATCAGCATGGTTGCCAATCATGTGATCACCATGACAGCCAACAATGGTTAGCACAAACACGACTGACAGCTTCAGCTTTCACTGTGCAATCCAGTAGATAAAATGTAATTCAACCACTTGCTGTCCGGGCCATAGCCGAATGACGGCTACAGCGTGGTTGACTAGTTCTAGGAGGGCGTCCAGGGACGTCCTCCCGAACTCGCGCTTCCCGCATACCCCCTCGGGCACATACCCGGAAGCGTCTGTGATCGCTGGTTTCTCCGGATGACATTGGCCCTTTACCACGTGATCGCTCCGTCCAATGTCCATACATGCCCATCCATGCCGCATACATGCCCATCCATGCCTCATCCCTGCCCATCCATGGCAGGGATGATCAGTGCTCATCCATGCCATATCCCTGCCACATCCGTGCTCACTCTTGCCTCATCAGTGCCACATCAGTGCCACATCAGTGCTCATCGGTGTGTTATCAATGCCACATCAGTGCTCATCCTGACGGTGCTCTCTGCATGTTGGGCCTCTGTACGTGGCCATGTGTGGTATCGCTATACTCAAGAGGAGTAGCAGAATGTATTTTGGGGTGTCATTTTTGCTATGTACATGCTATGTGTTAGAAATATCTTATAAATTGACTACTTTTTTTTTTTTTTAAAAATGCGATTTAATTTTCTTTCTACATTTTCCAAGAACTTGTGGGAAAAAATTACATTTTCAAAACACTCATTATGCCTCTTGGATTATGTGTTGGGGTCTTTGCGTTCCAAAATGTAGTCATTCTGTTGGTGTTTTCATTGTCCTGTTGCTCCAGGGCCTTCAAAAGTGTAATAGGTAGTCAAGAAATGAAATGTGTAATTTATGTTCCTAGAACGCCTGACAATGCTCCCTACATGTTGGGCCTCTGTATGTGACCAGGCTGTGAAAAGGTCTCACATATGTGGTTTCGCCATACTCAGGAGTAGTAGAATGTGTTTTGGGGTGCAGTGGCAAGAATGCATATGCCATGTAAAAAAAAAACCTGCTATTATGACAATTTTGTGAAAAAAGAAAAAAAATCTTAATTTTGCAAAGAATTGTGGGGAAAAAATACAACTTTTCTTTTTTTTTTCACACAGACCAAATAATTTATACTGATTTTGATTATTTTTACCAAAGATATGTAGCAGTATAAATGTTTGCCAAAATGTATGATGAAAAATTACTAATTTGCAAAATTTTATAACAGAAACGAAGAAAAATGCATATTTTTTTTTACAAAATTTTCAGTCTTTTTTTCATTTATAGCGCAAAAAAATAAAAAACCCAGTGGTGATTAAATACCACCAAAAGAAAGCTCTATTTGTGTGAAAAAAAGGACATCAATTTCATATGGGTACAGTGTTGCATGACTGAGTAATTGTCATTCAAAATGTGAGAGCGCTGAAAGCTGAAAATTGGCCTGGTTAGGAAGGGGTATAAGTGTCCAGTGGGCAAGTGGTTAAAGTGTTCATGCAAAATATAAAAATGTGCTTTTGTCAGCCTAATAAAAAAAAACAATCAGGGTATTTGGTAAAACAGTGTGCCAATAAAAACTATATATGGCTTAAAAATATAAAAATTATTTAGGCAGACAAATTAGTCTTAAAATTGTTACCCAATTAACCAATGTACAGTATGCTGACACTGGAAATACAGTCATGAAAGAGCGGAGGAACTCTGAATACAGAAACAATGTAGCTCAACCAACTTACAATAACGGAGATTTTCTCTTTGGGTTTTGCTGTCTGTTTAGATAACAGATACTGTTCAACTCCTGATTTTCCAAAGCCAGGAAATCTGTCAAAAGAAAATTGAAATGTGAGAACAGTTAATCGCTAAGCTGAAATCATATGTATATTATGTATCATATGTATACTTCCATATGATTCATTACACTAAATGAATCATATGGAAGTATATTTCAACATGAAAACTCAAATAAAAATACTTATCACAGAAATAAAGACTAAAACACAGCTGCCCAGAAAGAGGAAACACTGTTGACCATTGAAAGTGTTTCGTTATTACTGTTTGAGAAGTTCAAATTAATACCCCTTGATCTTGCCGGAAAACTTGTATGCGCATAACTTTCTGTGCCCTTTGCCTGTGCTCACTGTTATCAATTACATTGTTCTCAGCTTTGTTGGAAGACTTCAGAACCACATCCCACTAGAGAGATAGGGTTTCGTAGACCTATCTTGATTCTGCGACCTTTTACATAAGGGTTGGTGAGTGTTGTCATACAAGGATAGGAAGTTACTGGCAGAATTATTAGCTGAATATAATAGAAAAAAATGAAGGAGGAAACGAATGCAGCCACTACATCTAATGCCGCGTACACACGACCGGACTTTACAGCATACTTGGTCCGGCGAACCGGAGTCCGTCGGACAAATCGATCGTGCGTGGGCTCCAGCGGGCTTTTTTTCCCCAAAAGTTCGATGGACCTAGAAATGAAACATGTTTCAAATCTTTACGACGGACTCGAGTCCGGTCGAAAAGTCCGCTCGTCTGTATGCTAGTCCGACGGACAAAAACCGACGCTAGGGCAGCTATTGGCTACTGGCTATGAACTTCCTTGTTTTAGACCGGTCGTACATCATCACGTACGAATCCGTCGGACATTGGTTGATTGTGTGTAGGCAAGTCCGTTCATTCGCAAAGTCTGTCGCAAAGTCCGTCGAAAAGTACGCCAGAAAGTCCGCTCATGTGGACGCGGCATAAGGATTGGTCAGCTGCAATTCATTACAATTTTTGCTTTTGGGTTTAGATGCACTTCAATTTTTTTTATTTATTTTTTTTGCACAGATGTGACGTCCTAAATATAAAGCCTGACATCGATTCAAATTACTCATGTGTCTTAACCTTTGTACACCTACAGTGCCTTGAAAAAGTATTCATACCCTTTAAGATTTTCCACATTTTGTCATGTTACAACCAAAAACGTAAATTTATTTTATTGGGATTTTATGTGATAGACCAACACAAAGTGGCACATAATTGTGAAGTGGAAGGAAAATGATAAATGGTTTTCAAATTTTTTTTTACAAATAAATATGTGAAAAGTGTGGAGTGCATCAATACTTTCTAGAACCACCTTTCGCTGCAATTACAGCTGCAAGTCATTTTGGGGATGTCTCTACCAGCTTTGCACATCTAGAGAGTAAAATTTTTGCCCATTCTTCATTCTATCAGAGTGATTGGAGAGTGTCTGTGAACAGCAATTTTCAAGTCTTGCCACAGATTCTCCATTGGATTTAGGTCTGGACTTTGACTGGGCCATTCTAACACATGAATATGCTTTGATCTAAACCATGTTTAGGGTCGTTGTCCTGCTGGAAGGCGAATCTCCACCCCAGTCTCAAGTCTTTTGCAGATTCTAATAGGTTTTCTTCTAAGATTGCCCTGTATTTAACTCCATCCATCTTCTGATCAACTTTGACCAGCTTCCCTGTCCCTGCTGAAGAAAAGCATCCGCACAACATGATGCTGCCACCACAATGTTTCGCAGTAGGCAGTGGCGGCTGGTGCTCAAATTTTTCTTTTGGGGGGGGGGGGGGCAAATGAACTGAAAAATTCTGAAAAATACCGAAACAAAAACATCAATTGCAGCCACTGTGCCCATCATATGCAGCCAACTGTGCCCATAATATGCAGCCAACTGTGTCCATAATATGCAGCCAACTGTGCCCATCATATGCAGTCAACTGTGCCCATCATATGCAGCCAACTGTGCCCATCATATGCAGCCAACTGTGCCCATCATATGCAGACAACTGTGTCCATCATATGCAGCCTCTGTGCCCGTCATATGCAGCCTCTGTGCCCATCATATGCAGCCAACTGTGCCCCATCAATTGCAGCCTCTGTGCCCCGCAAATGCAGCCAACTGTGCTCCATCAATTGCTGCCTTTGTGCCCATAATATGCAGCCACTGTGCCACCCTGCCTGCCTGCTGTCTGCCTGGAACTTACCCCATCGTGGTGGTGGATCGGGCAGCAGGTCAGGCAGCGAGCTGTGGGATGTGTAGCGTGGCGATGGATGCAGGACTCTTCCATGCATGTCTTCTTTCTGTTCTGCACGGCGGCCAATGGGATCGCCCCTACCTTCAGCCAATCAGGTGCCCGGTATTACATCCGGGCCTCCTGATTGGCTGAGAGGTGGCTCTGTGTTAGCAAAGCAAATATTCATTTGCTTTGCTAACACACCTGGGTGCACTGCGACCGCAATGGTTTGCGCTCGCAGTGCACCTTTTTTGAAGCCTATTAGTGCCTATGGCTCTAATCAGGTGCTTCAAAGACACCCCTTGTCACTGTAATTCAGGCGCCTGGCACCCGAAAAGGGGCCGAATGCCTGAATGGGGCTGGCTACAGTGGCTGTGGATAGATTCATGCAATGCATGAAATTTTCCATAGTACACAGAGGGGGTGGCTGGAGAGAGGGGGCAACGCTCGAGCGCCCCTAATAGACACACTGCCACTGCTTCTAGGAAAGATTAGGTAAATAAGGTGGAGTGCAAACACTAAAAGAGTGTTTAGAGATGCAAACGTGGCCGTTGCCAAGGGCAATGGTGTACAAAGAAGGACAGCAAGAACTTAATTAAGATGGAAGTAAACATTCAGGGTTATTGAAATCAATTGGGTTGTCAGGGATCATAAATGATTACTGGAAAAACACACAGGGATTATGGAGGGTTACTAAAAGAAACTAAGTAAGCAGGCTGATGTGCCAGGAAGCATAGGTTATAAACACAGAATACACATTGAGAACGAATCAAGCACTACAGGGATGCAGCAGAATAGCAAAACAAAAAGAAAAGGTAACCTATTGATATACTGTGTGTGTGTATATATATATATATATATATATATATATATATATATATATATATATATATACACACATATATATATATATATATATATATATATATATACATACACATATATATATATATATATATATATATATATATATATATATATATATATATATATATATATATATATATATATATACACACACACATATATATATATATATATATATATATATATACATATATACAGTGCCTTGCAAAAGTATTCGGCCCCCTTGAACTTTTCAACCTTTTGCCACATTTCAGGCTTCAAACATAAAGATATAACATTTTTATTTTTTATGAAGAATTACCAACAAGTGGGACACAATTGTGAAGTGGAACGAAATCTTTTGGATTTTTGAAACTTTTTTAACTAATAAAAAAATGAAAAGTGGGGCGTGCAAAATTATTCGGCCCCCTTGCGTTAATACTTTGTAGAGCCACCTTTTGATGCGATTACAGCTGCAAGTCGCTTGGGGTATGTCTCTATCAGTTTTGCACATCGAGAGACTGAAATTCTTGCCCATTCTTCCTTGCAAAACAGCTCGAGCTCAGTGAGGTTGGATGGAGAGCGTTTGTGAACAGCAGTTTTCAGCTCTTTCCACAGATTCTCGATTGGATTCAGGTCTGGACTTTGACTTGGCCATTCTAACACCTGGATATGTTTATTTGTGAACCATTCCTTTGTAGATTTTGCTGTATGTTTGGGATCATTGTCTTGTTGGAAGATAAATCTCCGTCCCAGTTTCAGGTCTTTTGCAGACTCCAACAGGTTTTCATCCAGAATGGTCCTGTATTTGGCTGCATCCATTTTAACCATCTTCCCTGTCCCTGTTGAAGAAAAGCAGGCCCAAACCATGATGCTGCCACCACCATGTTTGACAGTGGGGATGGTGTGTTGAGTGTGATGAGCTGTGTTGCTTTTACGCCAAACATATCGTTTTGCATTGTGGCCAAAATGTTCGATTTTGGTTTCATCGGACCAGAGAACCTTCTTCCACATGTTTGGTGTGTCTCCCAGGTGGCATGTGGCAAACTTTAGACGAGACTTTTTATGGATATCTTTGAGAAATGGCTTTCTTCTTGCCACTCTTCCATAAAGGCCAGATTTGTGCAGTGTACGACTGATTGTTGTCCTATGGACAGACTCTCCCACCTCAGCTGTAGTTCTCTGCAGTTCATCCAGAGTGATCATGGGCCTCTTGGCTGCATCTCTGATCAGTCTTCTCCTTGTCTGAGCTGAAAGTTTAGAGGGACAGCCAGGTCTTGGTAGATTTGCAGTGGTCTGATACTCCTTCCATTTCAAAATGATCGCTTGCACAGTGCTCCTTGGGATGTTTAAAGCTTGGGAAATCTTTTTGTATCCAAATCCGGCTTTAAACTTCTCCACAACAGTATTACAGACCTGCCTGGTGTGTTCCTTGGTCTTCATGATGCTCTCTGCGCTTTCAACAGAACCCTGAGACTATCACAGAGCAGGTGCATTTATACAGAGACTTGATTACACACAGGTGGATTCTATTTATCACCATCAGTCATTTAGGACAACATTGGATCATTCAGAGATCCTCGCTGAACTTCTGAAGTGAGTTTGCTGCACTGAAAGTACTGTAAAGGGGCCGAATAATTTTGCACGCACCACTTTTCAGTTTTTTAATTGCTAAAAAAGTTTAAAATATCCAATAGATTTCATTCCACTTCACAATTGTGTCCCACTTGTTGGTGATTCTTCACAAAAAATTAAAATTTTATGTCTTTATGTTTGAAGCCTGAAATGTGGCAAAAGGTTGAAAAGTTCAAGGGGGCCGAATACTTTCGCAAGCCACTGTATGTATATATATATATATATATATATATATATATATATATATATATATATATATATATATATATATATATATATACACACACACACAGTATACTGTATATACTGTATATATTATAGAAAACCCAAGGTAGCATGATAGAAAGTGCAAATGGTAGTGAGATCAAAGATGACAAGGTAGGAAGACAGGCCAAAAAAGCTAATTTAAGAAAAAGCACTTGATATGACAATGATCCAGCACCAGGCAAATGGAAATGCACTTAAATACCCACATGATTATTACTAATTATGAATGTGTGCTCAGTAGAAAGGAGACAACGGTCACAGTAGAAGGTTGGACACAGGCCAAAGTAGTGTGGAGACAGTGGGTAGAACAAGGCAGATAAATAGGAGACGTACAACTGGCAAAGGGAAACCAGGCATGTATGTAGAAAGCATAGCACAGCAAGTTGGAAAAATAGCCAGAAGACACAGTCTGACCCTGACGTGGTTTTTGCTGAAGGAATGGGTCAGTTCTCAGGCAGAGCAGTTGATTAACTAACTCTTATTCAGCACCAGTCTCCCAAGCCTCAGTAGATGAGCTCATGTGCCTAATAAACTCTTGTCTGCAGGATAGGTGAATATTTCTTAGCTTTTAGCGGTGGTGGAGGAGTCCACTCCTTATGCTTCCTCTGCTCGGGCGCACTGGCACAGGGGAAACCGGAAGTGACATTGTAACCGAACGTCAATCAAAGCACCCGGCTGTAGCAATACATACTACGGGCACCGGGCAAAAGTTGTTCGGTGCGATGGAATGTGCCGCAAGGCGGGACAAAAGCCTGCAAATGAAATGCCTCGTTTGCAATCTTGTGATTGTATAGACGTGGCGCTTCCCATAGTGCACTGTGTCCGGCGCCCGAACACAGTGCACTTAAGGACCTTTTTTTCAAATTTTTTAAAGGGCCATTTTTTTACATTTAAAAAAAAATAAAAAATTTGTGACTGCCTGGAGGGGGGTGGCGCTCTCCCCCATACACTACATGGATAAGAATGGTCCCTGAAGCTCAGCGTGTAACTTACACGCAGAGCACAAGGATATTGGTCTATGCATGAGGAGGACTCTCCATATGCTGATCCCTAGTTATCCTTAGTTTCTGTTTTTGATGCTCAATTGAGTTTTACTTCAGAGCCCATACTCATTATTCATTCTTTCTTTTTTATTATAGCCACTGATTGCAGAGGCTTTTTTGGTGCCCTCTCTTCGGTGCTAGAGATTGGACAGCACCTCTTGAGACACCCTCACTCTAGCTCGCTACAGGGGTAATCTACCCTATACATGTATTGACAGGTATGTATAACTATGTACACATCCAGCCCTGTTAATATCCAGCAGGAGTGTGTGTCTAACAACATACCACTCTGCTTGCTTCTTTCCTCTGTGTATGGGATACCTTTTTTCCACCATATATATTTTTCTTTTCCCTCTAGTGGGTAATAACACTTTACAACAGTCAACATCCATAGTGTTATTAGCTGGTGGGCGGGATGCACTTTGTTTTGTGTCCTAGGTTCGGGATGCATTCGGTCCCTCAGTGGCAGCAGAGGCTTTTAGTTCTTGAACCCTACTGGCAAACCACTCCATCCCCTTTAAAGCTTTTAAATTGGATGCTACATGATGCTGATAAAGAAAACAACACGGTTAGAACCTTCCTTTATACTATACTATGATGTTCATGTCATGTAAATATAAAGTACTGTGCTATGCTTGGTCCATACGGTGTTGTTTATCTTGCTTTTTGGTTTTGTTCTCTTTTTTCTTTTGTTTACATATATTTTTCTGTTTACAAAATGTCTTCAGACAGATAAAGTACCTCACTATCAGCCCCTGAAGAAGAGGTCTCAACATTGATAAAACCTCGGAACGCGTCAGGCTTCACTGTACAGCTTTCTTCTTGCTGAATACAGCCTGTGTGGGGCTAAGTGTACCTTTGCAAACTGTCATGTATTAATGTTGTATCATCATCAATTGAAATTTTGGCATCCGTTTTTTCTTTTTTATTTTATCGATTGTTTTTAACTTTTTGACAAATAAAATATGTAATTATTATTTATACTTTGTTGATGTACTGCTTTGAGACTCCTGCCCTACAAAGTCCCACAAAGAGGAAAACTCCACATTGTGCGCCCCCTATGGACGGGCCACCACTGACGGTGGGGATGGTATGTTCAGGGTGATGTGCAGTTTTAGTTTTCAGCCACACATAGAGTTTTGCTTTTAGGCCAAAAAGTTCAGTTTTGGTCTCATCTGACAAAAGTACCTTCTTCCACATGTTTGCTGTGTCCCCCACATGGCTTCTCACAAACTACAAACTTCCATAAAGGCCAGATTTGTGGAGTGCCCGACTAATAGTTGTCTGTGGACAGATTCTCCCACCTGAGCTGTGAATCTCTGAAGCTCCTCCAGAGTTACCATGGGCCTCTTGGGTGCTTCTCTGATCAATGTTCTCCTTGCACGGCCTGTCAGTTTAGGTGGACGTCCATGTCTTGGTAGGTTTGCAGTTGTGCCATACTCTTTCCACTTTCGGATGATGGGTTGAACAGTGCTCCGTGAGATGTTCAAAGCTTGGGATATTTTTTTATAACCTAACCCTGCTTTAAACTTTTGCACAACTGTATCCCTGACCTGTCTGGTATGTTCCTTGGCCTTCATGATGCTGTTGGTTCATTAGGGTTCTCTAACAAACCTGAGGGCTTCACAGAACAGCTGTACTGAGATTAAAATACACACAGGTGGACTCTATTTACTAATTAGGTGATTTCTGAAGGCAATTAGTTCCACTAGATTTTAGTAAGGGGTATCAGAGGAAAGGGGGCTGAATGCAAATGCACGCCACACTTTTCAGATATTTATATGTAAAAAATTTTGAAAACCATTCATCATTTTCCTTCCACTTCACAATTATGTGTCACTTTGTGTTGATCTATCTATTAGGAGATCCCTGAAAAGCCTATCCCACACCCACATAACAACTGTCCCCGAGCCACCCCCATCAAATCATTCCCCACATCTATTACCTTTTATGCCACCACCCCCTCCCTTTAGAATGTAAGCTCTACGAGCCGGGCCCTCCTGTCCCTTCTGTGTTAAACTGTACTGTAATTGTGCTGTCCCCCCCCCCCCCCACATTGTAAAGCGCTGCGTAAACTATTGGTGCTAAATAAATTGTGTATAATATTAATATTAATAATCTATCACAGAGGTCTCCAAACATTTCAGCACAAGGGCCACATTGTAGATTTGACATATATTCGAGGGCCAAAAAAAATCTGTTATTTATAAATGAAAAAATACAATTTAAATAAATAAATATGAATAATGAATACACCTGTGTCCCCATCAGAGCCTTTCTGCAAATCTGTGTCCCCCATCAGAGCCTTTCTGCACATCTGTGTCCCCCATCAGAGCCTTTCTGCACATCTGTGACCCCCATCAGTCTCCCCCACATCACTGTCCCCCATATATCAGGGTCTCCCCAATATCAGTGTCCCCCTTGAGAATCTACTATCTGTGTCCCCATCAGAGTCTCCTTTATATCTGTGAAGCACATTTATGTCCATTTGCCTCTTACATTGTTGTCAGTATGAGCACACACACTACAGCTCTCTTGCACTTCCTGTCTCCAGCCCGCTGCTACACAAGCAGGCTGAAAGCGGAAGGTTCGCAAACAGGAGGCAGGAGTTGGGAGGTGCTGCACTGATGACATCATTGGTCAGCCAGTTCACAGCATAGTGTGGCAGTGTGGGAGGCTGTGGGGGGAGCAGCTTTGCTTCCAGGACTTGCCATACATACTGCCGATAACAGCAGCTGTTAAAATCAAGCAGACAAAACGCACAAGCGGGCCAGGGCTTGGAGACCCCTGGTCTATCACATAAAATACATTTATGTTTTTGGTTGTAACATGACAAAATGTGGAAAATTTCAAGGGGTATGAATACTTTAACGATGTTGTGATCATATCATTACACGTCAGATAACTATGAAAAAATTCAACGTTACTACAGGCTTTCTGAATGTTCTTACCATGAAGAAACCCTTAAAATAAGCTACATGTCTCAGGGAACCTCTGTTAACAATTCCTATGTACACAACCTGATGTATAAGAGAAAATAAGAGGGAGAAATGTGGCACACTTAGCTTATCTGACACCCAGGGCTGCTTTATACAACATTATTTGCAGTAATAATAAAGAAAATAAATATTAATCGATGCAGATGGTAAAAATTGTATTGTCCTTTCATATTGGAGGTCAGTGGAGAAATGACCCCTTACAGTGATTGCCACTGGGTGGAGAAATCATGGCATCTGTGGAGAAATACCACTTACATTGATGCTCAGTGGAAAAGTGGCATCTTACATTGATGGAAAGTGAAAGGTTCTATTACATTAGTGGTCAGTGGAAAGGTGCCATCTTACTTTAATGGTTAATGTAGTGCCCCCCTACATTAGTGGTTTAGCTTAGTGTCCCCTTACTTTAGTTGTTAGTGTACTACCCCCCCCCCTTACATTAGTGGTTAGTGTAGTGTCCTCATTACTTTAGTGGTTAGTGTAGTACCCCCCCCTTACATTAGTGGTTAGTGTAGTGCCCCTCCTTAGATTAGTGGATAGTGTAGTCCCCCCTACATCAATGCTTAGTGTAGTTCCCCCATTACATTAGTGCTTAGTGTAGTTCTTCATTACATTAGTGGTTAGTGTAGTTCCCCCTTTACATTAGTGCTTAGTGTAGTTCTTCATTACATTAGTGGTTAGTGTAGTTCACCCATAGCATTAGTGGTTAATGTGGTACCCCCTTACATTAATGCTTAGTCTAGTGAACAATTGCTTTCTTGTTAAATATATTTATTGAGTTTTCACAGAAGAAGAAATAAAATGATACAATACATGGATACATATCAGTCGTCAGAAGATCTTTGCAGTATGATAAAAAAGATAAATAAATAAGTTAATAAAATAAAGTAATTTTAGAGATATCTTACAACCATATTTAAAATACACTAGTTGGGATTCTAGATGTAAGATTAGAGAAATAAATCAAGTTATTAGACTAAGTATCCACAGGAATATTTTAGGAAATAATAAAAGAAAAGGAGAGGGAGGAGAGATAAAGATGGAAAGAAGGAAAGAAGAGAGAGAGAAAAAAAAAAAGAGAGTTTCCCGGGATGATGATCCAGCTCTCATTAGGTATACAAATATAATATATATTTCAGTAATAATATGATATATATCTTAGTGTGGTAACAACAGAGATTGGTCAAAATCTATAGGGAGGTACTTTTTAACCCATGGTTGCCAAATTTTGCGAAATTTATTTATTTTATTTTCTTCAATAGCTGTCATCTTGGCGTATAAAAGTGCTCTGTTCATGTGTGTGTTTAGCTTTAGCAAGAATTAGATTTTGGGACTTCCACGCCTTGGCAATCGTTTGTTTAGCTTCAGTGCTAAGTTGGATAAACAGTTGGAATTGAGTATGGGTGAGTATTGTGGGTTTAAGAGTGCCGTTGCAGGATCTGGAGGAATCGTGATTTTCAGGGCTTTAGAAGCCATAAGAAATATATTCTTCCAGAATTCTTCAACTACGGGGCATTGCCACCATATGTGAAAATGTGTTCCTGCTGTGTCACATCCTCTAAAGCAATTAGGTGAATATGTGGGGACAAATTTAGCTATTCTAGCTGGTACAAGGTAGAACCTTGTAATTAGTTTCTGCAGCAAAACAATTTGGAGAGGAAGTTTTGGTGGCTGACCATATATTCGACCAATCTTGTTTATTAAACACTTGATTCATATCTTGTACCCATTTAGTTGTGTACGAGGGTAGAAACTCACTAGATATCATATTAAGTTGGAAATATAATATTGAGATAAGTCCTCTAATGTGTGGATCACTTATACAAATCCGCTCAAATTGAGTCATTTGATTAAGAGTTGAGCCTGTACTAAGAAGTGGTTCATAAAATTTTTTAATTTGTAAATATCGAAATATTTCAGTTTTAGGTAACCCAAAGGTTTCACATAGTACAGGAAATGTATAAATAGCTTTAGTCGAGGAAAGATTGTATAAACGAGTCAGGTTCGTAGAGGTCCATGCAGAGAATGATTTTGGGAATTTCCAGGCAGGATAAAAGGCTGGATTATTAAGAAATGAAAGCAAGGGATTATGTGTTGATTGAAGATTATGTGCAAATTTACATTTATCCCATACTGCTAGGGTCTGTTTCGTGATAGGATTAGAAAGATGTATTCTATCAGCAGGACAGAGCCAAAACATATTTGCCACTGAGATAGGGTCACTTTCCACTGATTCAATAGCTACCCATAGGGGAGCTTCTACAGAAGTATGATACTTGGGTATAAGTGCTAGCTGTGCAGCGTAGAAATAGGAGGAAAAGTTGGGCAATCCCAAACCACCACTCAATTTATTAAGGTAAAGCGTAGATTTAGGTATATGAGGTTTGGTGGTACCCCAAATGAAGGACATAACTCTACCTTGAGTAAGTCTAAGAAAGTAAGATGGTAAAGAAATAGGGAGTACCCTAAATAAATATAAGAATTTTGGCAGGATTGACATCTTTACCGCATTAATCCTTCCCAACCATGACAATGATAGAAGAGCCCATTGTTTCAGGAAGCCGGAAGTTTGTTTAAGGAGGGGTAAGTAATTTGCCGCAAAAAGGTCTTTAAGAGAGATTGTGAGTTTTATTCCTAGGTATGGAAGCTGCTTTGGAACCCAAGTAAAGGGTAAGGAAGTTTGTGCCTGCCGAAGTTCTAATTGAGATAAGGAAATATTTAATGCATTTGATTTTGTTGGATTAACATGTAGGTCCTGATATTTGGGCAAAATTATCTAGTGTTTTTAGTATATTAGGGGTGGATATATGGGGATGAGACAAAAATATGAGAATGTCATCCGCAAAGAGACATAGTTTATGGTGATAACCACCTAGTTCGATACCTTTAATGTCAGGATTGGTTCTAATAAGGTGTGCCAGGGGTTCTATTATTAGGGCAAAAAGTAGAGGGGAAAGAGGGCATCCTTGTCTAGTGCCTCTTTTGATATCAATCATTGTTGACTTATAGCCTGCATATTTGATATATGCTCTAGGATTATTGTATAAGGATGAGACCCAGGTTAAAAAATTGTTTCCAAATCCCCATTTACCAAGGACATATTCCATATAAGGCCACGTAACCGAATCGAATGCTTTCCTTATGTCTAAGGATATAAGGCAAGCTGGGATTCGTCTAGTTTTAGCCGCATTAATAAGTAAGAGTGCTCTCCTGATATTATCTCCAGCTTGGCGTTTAGGCATAAAGCCTGTTTGGTCTTTATGGATTAGTAGGCCAATAATATTATTCAGTCTAGTGGCCAAAATTTTAGCAATTAATTTTATATCGAGATTTAGGAGGGATATAGGACGATAATTAGTCCAGGAGGTGGAGTCAGAATGTGGTTTGGGGATCATTGCTATTATAGAGGTGAGAGTCTCTGTTCTAAATGAGTTACCTTTAAGGATCGAATTGAAGGCTTTAGTTAAGACAGGTGTTAAGATTGATGCAAATTGTCTATAATATGTTGCCGAAAATCCATCTGGGCCTGGTCTTTTACGTAATTTTAAAGATTTTATTGCGTTAAGGACTTCAGTATCTGTAATTGGACATTCAAGAAGATCTTTCTGTTGTTGATCAAGGTTAGGAAGCGTGATATTGGAGAACAGTGTGTCTGCTTTAGTTTTATCAAAATTTGAGGCAGAAGAATATAGTTTAGAAAACTTAGAGCGAAAAATTTCAAGTATTTTCACTGGGTTACTAGTGTAAGATTCCCGGGATACTTTCAATCTGATAGGCGTATGTATATGTTGTGAATTTTTTAAAATTCTGGCCATAGGTGTATCAGGTTTATTTGCCCTGCGATATTGAACATGCTGGCGTTTACTTATAAGTTTATCTGCGGTATCAGTAAGAAAAAGATCTAGATCCAGGCGGGCTTTTTCTAGTTTGGTACTGTTGGTAGCATTCGGGGAGGTTTGAAAAGTTTGATGACAGTCATTAAAGGTAGATTCAAGTTTTGCAAACAACAGTTTGCGTTCTCTTTTAAGGTTAGTTGCTTGTTGTATCAGTCTACCCCTAATGACTACCTTGTGCGCCTCCCATAATGTAATAGCAGAGACATCGTCTGTATCATTGGATTTTAGGTAATCAGAAAGTGCTTTTTCAATCTCAACACGATGAGACGGGTGGCTCAGAATTGAATCGTTTATACACCAAGTGGTATCGTGTGATCTAGGAATTGTGGAAGTAATGGTAATGAATACTGCGCAGTGGTCTGTCCATGGAAAAGGAAGCAGTATAGAATTGTGGATATGATGATGAAAGAAAATTTGGGATAAACTTTGTCAGTAAAATGCGTTTCCTGCAAACATATAATATTAGCTTTTTTCATAGCAAAAGAGCGTAAAGCCTTGGTTCGCTTATGTGGGGTATTAAACCCCTGTACATTTAATGACAAGATATTTATAGGAGCCATAAAACAACGAATGCGAATATTATAGCATAACGAGCAGAGTACTCACCGAGAGCAAGGATCACCAACCCGAGAGTCAGGAGGGAATAGCAAAGATTAAAGAAAGAAGCAATAGAATAGAAAAGAAAAAAGGAGAGGAGAATCGAACAAACCCAATATGAAGACAATTTAGCAGTATATAAAGGCTAAATAATAGGGTGTAGGAGCATCTCAGGAGAGTTTTTAGAACTCTCTGAGAGGGTCCGGGACCACCAATAGAGACCCCCATAACAATGGTAGGAGTCCTTAGGTGGAATAAAGGGCAACAAGAAATTCCTAAGGGATGTATAACATCGGAGGACCACAGGAACTATTCCATTACTATCATGGAAAAATTTCGCTTAAATTGTTACAAAAAAAGAAAAAATAAAGTTCAAAAACTTGAGGAAAAAAAAACAGAAAAAAGTTAATATAAAAAAATAAATTATTTTTGTAACATAACAGTAGTATGTAGCCATAACTCATTTTAGTCATGAATATGGCCAGTTAATTAACTCTGTCAGCATACTGTGCTGGAAAAAAGTAGCAAGGACAAATAACTAGTCTGGCTTAGATTGTCAGTCCATTGAATCCTCATTGTTTGGTGGTGAATGTTCATATCGACCTCGCTTGTTAAGATTTTGATGGGAAGATGTGGAATAGCTGGGTTTTGGGTCTTTGTTTTGCTGTGTAGAACGAAAAGCTGAGCGCCTATGAGACTGGTCATTTGGTAAGATTGCTTCGGCTAGGCCCATATCAAATAGGGCTGACTTCAAGTCCTCTGAAGAGCAACAAACATATTTTGTTTCCAAATGAGTAAATCTGAGACAAAAAGGAAATCCCCATTGATAGGAAATTTGATTTCTCTGGAGTACCTGGAGTTGAGGTTTAAGTGCACGTCTTTTTGCAACCGTTAGTGGGGACAAATCCGTGAAGAGTTGATAGGTATTGCCCTGGAAGCTAAGAGATTCTCTCCCTCTGGCAGCTGTTAGTATCTGTTCTTTGGTTCTGTAAAAGTGCAATTTAGCTATAATATCCCTCGGGGGACCATTTATTTTGCGTGGGGCTAACGCTCTATGCACTCTATCCATTTCAAACCTGTCAATAGGGGTTCCAGGTAATAATTCTTGAAAGAGCGCCGTGATATTAGCCTGCAGGTCTAGAACAGATTCAGGGATTCCCCTGATTCGCAGATTCGATCGACGAGCTCTGTTCTCTTGGTCCTCTAAACGATTTTGTAATGTAAGGTTTTCCTCTTTTAGTACCTTCATCTCAGACATGTAGTTCTGTGTAAAATTATCAATTTCATCAACCCTCAGTTCTAAGTCAGCTGTTCTCTGACCTAGTTCTCTAATTTCTTTAGTCAGTTTGTCAGTTATATGATCAGAAGTCTGTTTGAGGGCTTTCTGAAGCATACATTCAAATTTTTTGAAGATGTCAGACTGTGTAGCAGCTTGTAATTCACAGTATTCATATTCAGACTCAGACTCACCGTTAGCAGCCTGTGTCTTCTGACTGTGAGTTAAAGATTTTTCAGTGTATTCACCGCTGTGCTGACTGTTAGGTAAAGATTTTCCAGTGTATTTACCGCTGTGCTGACTGTGAGGTAAAGATTTTCCAGTGTATTCACCACTGTGCTGACTGTGAGGTAAAGATTTTTCAGTGTATTCACCGTTGTGCTGACTGTGAGGTAAAGATTTTTCAGTGTATTCACCGTTGTGCTGACTGTGAGGTAAAGATTTTCCAGTGTATTCACCGCTGTGCTGACTGTGAGGTAAAGATTTTTTAGTGTATTCACCGCTGTGCTGTGGGGGAGAGGATGCCGTCGCCATTCCAGCCGCCAGCCTGTGTGCCGTTTCCTTCGTTTTTCCTGCTTTAATTTTCGTTTTAGGAGCTCTCAAGACCATTGTCAGTGAAGCTGACAGTATTAGGTAGGATTTTCTGCAGTTTTGGGATACTTGTTGGTTCACTGGGACCTGTAGTCCTCCGATGAAAACTCCCGAGGAGCGGAGCTCTAAGGTAACATTGCCTTCACCTCAGGCTGCCACACATGTGCCTCATGAACAATTGCTTTAAAAGTTATCTCCAGTTAAGAACCCACCCAATGTGGTCCAGATGAGGAGGGCATGCTGAAGCGTGGAGAGGGTAAGTATTGCTTATTTGAACTTTTTTTTAAATGGGAATGAGGGGGTTAAACCAAGTAGGTATAGTTTAAGATATATAAAAAAAAGTGATAGCATAAAACTGTATACTAATTGGCAGGACGCCTAAACCAAGGTTATAATGTCCCCTGGAAAAAAGGATCCTCTCTCTCTGTGTTTCGCTTTGTATTCACTTCCCGCATTACTCCTCAGCTTTAGGCTATGTTCCCACTTGTGCAGGACCTGTGTGCAGCATTTGCACAGAAATTCATTAGAATGGGCTGCTGTACCTATGGGAAACGCAGGGAAAATGTCCCAAACACTTTTTTTAAAACATGGACGCATGGAACAGTATAATGCTGCGGCACCATGCAGTTTTGCACGCGCAGTTTTACGTTCCCTAACTTGTACACGTGCAAGTCAGAGAACGCAGGCAAGATGCACTGCTCTGTAGCAGACACTTGTGAATGCCATTAATTCATAATGGCACTTCCACGCATTGGGAAATGTGGCGCGTTTTCGGATGTGCAAAACTGTGTGGTGCCACAGCACCATAAAGTTCCACGTGGCTACGTTTTAAAAAAAAGGGTTGAAGACTTTTTCCTTGTGTTTTAGATGCTACTGTGAATACAATGCCAACATGGGGCAAACACACACAAAGTGGGGCATTGTGTCCACAGTAGCATTTGCACTTGCAGAGCAGAGTAGGACTGGCCAGAGAGGAATTACTTTGAGGCAGTTGGCCAGCTTAAACATGAACTAAAAATCCCTGTTTTTTTATTGCAATGTTTGCTAGAAAGGATATATAGCAGTGTGCAGAGGGTTCATCCACAATCTCTACTGAATACAAAGCAGTGTACAATTTTTAATCAATGAAGACGACACGTTATCACAAAGCTATTGTTTGACAGTACTTGCTGATAAAATTGTCAATCATAAACCAAGAGCCTTTAAATTCATTACAGCTAAAGTAACAGTCAAAGTCTTCTTTTACAGTCAAATGAAAAATTCTTCCCATTGCATTCACCTTGTATTATGTTATTACAGTGACTCTGTCAGCAATCTCAAAGTCCAAATACTGCGTCTTGTGATGTAGGGCTCAACAGAAGGAACCACAAACCCTCACCATGACACAGTCATTTGATTCTCCCGGAAGTGTTGGTTTCTGCAATTACTTCAGACAGCAATTTCCCCAGAGTGGAGCGGCAATTGCATCATGGACAGCAAGAGGGACAATTATTCTCTTTCCTCTTTACCAGGGCAGTTTAGACTTTAATGCCGCGTACGCACGGTCGGACTTTTCGTCTACAAAAGTCCGACGGACGCCGACGGACTAAAGCTGGCTGACAATCCGATCGTGTGTGGGCTTCCCCGGACTTTCAGCGGACTTTTCCAGCCTCAAATCTGACGGACTTTAGATTTGAAACACGCTTCAAATCTTTACGTCGTAACTACGCCGGACCCAGAAATCCGCTCGTCTGTGTGCTAGTCCGACGGACAAAAACCCACGCTAGGACAGCTATTGGCTACTGGCTATCAACTTCCTTATTTTAGTCCGGTGTACGTCATCACGTACGAATCCGTCGGACTTTTGTGTGATCGTATGTAGGCAAGTCCGTTCGTAAGAAAGTCTGCCGCAAGTCCGCCAAAAGTCCGTCGAAAGTCTGTCGGACAGGCTGTCGGACTTTTGTAGACGAAAAGTCCGACCGTGTGTACGCGGCATTAGATTGCTGGCAGAGTCACTTTAAGAAACCATTTTTTTTTGTAAAAGGCCCACTAACACAAACAAATGCTGCATTCTGATTACTGGTGAATAAGATAAAGTGGTATTAACCCCAAAAGAAAACATTTATTCTATTGCAGCTTACCAATTCTTAGATGTGATGGCTGCTTGGTTTTCTTTTTTAGGCTTTTCACACGGTGATGTTGCCGGTAAGTTGGTTGATTTTTAAGAGAGCAAGCTCTCCTACAGATGTAGCAGTTACAGGGACGAGACTAACCAATTAACGCTGACAGGGGTGCTCTTACAAGGGTCAGCTCTTATTTATGTAAAACCTTTGTCCCAAAAGGAAAAAACTGTTTGCTGTAACCGCTTATAACGTGTGATGTGATGTATGGTTTCAACGCAGTAATGTTTTTAGATTGGCTAGTAAATCAAACCCCCCCCCCCCCCCCAGTTTACAACGCTGCAGACCAGATGTGTTCCTGTGCTCCTTCATCCAGAGTGGGGGCAGTTTAATGCAGGAGGTGTGTTACTAGCCAGATATGGGGTAAACATAAGGGGGAAAAAAAGCCTAAAAAAAAGAAAACGAATGCAGCAACCACATCTAATGATTGATAAGCTGCATTATAATACATTTTTTGTTTTAGATTTAATACTGCTTTAATAGTATCCAGTGCAATTATTCCTCTCTTATTTCATGTCTCTGTATATTGTTATTTGTATTTATCTCAAGGCCAAGTTTTCTGGCAAAACTGATAGCGGCGGGGCCTGGGAAAAACCACAACACTGCCAGGGGTGCTCAAAACCCAATAAAACTAAAAAAAAATAGGTTTTTTGACTTACCTATAGGGCTCCATTAACATTTGTACGATTTGTCATAAAACTTTGAACATCAAAGCCGCTTGACAAGTCACAGCCAATTGTTTTCAATCACACCCATTCAAATCGGTGCAACCTTGAAAAGTCGCCTGCACTACTTTGGTGCGGCTTTTGATGAGACTTAGATCCACCAAATGTAACGTCAGATCAAAGTCGCACGAAAAGTATGGAAATCGTGCGACTTTGGAGACGTACTACTGTGAATGGAGCCTAAAATCCTTTTCATGGACTACAGTACAGGACATAGGTATAGTCATAGATATACGCAGTCACCAGTCATTTAGGACTTTGCCAGTATCCTGTACTGTGCAAGATAACAAAATAGGATTTTGACTTACCGCTAAAATCCTTTTCTTTCTCATACAGTACAGGACAAAGGAATAGTCATAAATGACTGGTGACTGCATATAACACAGTCATCTATAACTATGCTGGTGTCCTGTATTGTATGAGAAAGAAATGATGCAAATAGAGTTATACGTATTCACTTATTATGAAAGTGAAGCTGTCTCCTAAATGCAATTAAAGTGGTTGTAAACCTCACTCTATAGTGTGCACTTATCTCAATTAATAGCACTAAGTGTAATTTCTGTCTGCTGCTTCGTTCCTCTGCTATTAGCACGAATTACTTCTGAGAAGTTTTCCTGACACCAAGAGAAAAATGGTGACAAGAGAGGGACCTCCAGCTGATTGACAGTCCCAGCTCTGTTCCTGCGTGCTGTGTGGTGGTGGTGGTGGGGGGGGGGGGGTGTCCCTTCCCTCCAATCAGCTCTCAGAGTTCTCCTCACTGAGCTCTGCAGAGTGTGACTTCAGCTCTCCGCCCCCTTTTTCTAAACGTTAAGAAAAGCCTTAGAATTTAGCACTTTGGTTGGCTGAAGAGAATAAAGGTCTGTAGACAGACAGGTACAATTTATGTAGGAGGATTTGTTTCATCTCTGGGTATTATCTGTCTTTTCACTGGGTATATGTAAGGGTTTACAACCATTTTAAAGAGACCAATGTATGCAATTCATTTAATACCATGTATTGTATGTCCTATTAGGCCTAGTTAATAGCGGGATTCCGTCATTAAAAAAAAAAATTTAAAAGTCAGCAGCTACAAACACTGTAGCTGCTGACTTCAAATAAGTACTTACCTGTCCTGGGTACCCGCGATGTCGGCCGCCCAAGGCCGACCCGTCCCTCGGCTCTCGGGTCCCGGCACCGCCATCCCAGGTAAGGGAAACAGGCAGTGGAGCCTTGTGGCTTCACTGCCAGTTTCCTACTGCGCATGCGCGAGCGCTTTGTGAATAGGACGCGATGTGTTGTGGGACACACACAGTTCCCATAACACACCACACCCCATTTCCCAGAAGACAATGCGGGGAGGAGAAGGCTGAAGATCACCGCAGTGTAGGAAGAGACAGATTAGGAAAACTGCCTAGAAACAGCCATTTCACGTAAGTAAAAAATTTTTTTTTCTTTTCCTCCATTTTTTTAGGTATTTTTTGGTGCCTTTTTTTTTTTTACAGGGTGGACCTCCACTTTAAATATGATAATGTTGAGTGATTACATTAAAATTATGCCAAGGAAATGTAACCATGGTATTTTTAGGTCATTAAAATACATATATATAATTGCAAAAAATGCAACTATTCGTGCAATGATAGAAGATAACAAAGAATAACACACAAATTATTCTTCTTTGTTATGCTTAATATACACTGTATGCATAGTCATGTACTTGTTAAGAGGTATCCTCATGGAGGCTGGTCTTCCTCCTGCCCGTTGGGCTGCTCCAGGATCAGAGGACTCCGAATCTTTGTAACCAAGAAAACCAGGAGGAGAGGATTTGGGATCGTCCCAGTCATCGTCCCACTCATCATCATCAGCAGCTGAAAAGAAAAGAAGAGTCACAGTTCTTAAAGGGAAACATCACTTATGTTGTTTTCAGACAACACCACAAGTACCAAAACTACCACACTGGGAATCAGTCGATTTTGTTGCGTGTTTTTCAGTGTTTAGTGCAAATATTAGCCAGGATATTTTATCCTGTGACATGGCATGATGAAGTTACTGCCTTTGGTAGCACTGGGATAGTACTTTTATCCATGAAAATGTTGTAACTGTTGCAGTAACAGTATATACTTTGTGGGATATAGTTATGTTTTCTGTTGGAGGAGAGGTTAGGATCAAGTTTTGAGTTGTCTTGGGTTAGGTTCACTTTAGGCTAGTTGGTTGGTTGCCATCTCTGTGTATAGCATGTTCACTGATTTAATGTGGGGGCGCATGGAATGCCTTCAGCTGCCATTGTGCTATTGCTGGGCATCTCATTTGTCCCTGTGCCTTTACCACTTTAATACCGGCACTTACACCCCCTTCCTGCCCAGGCCAATTTTCAGCTTTCAGCGCTGTACACTTTGAATGACAATTGCGTGCAACAAATGCAAAACTGTACCCATATGACATTTTTAAGAAAACTTTTTACACAAATAGAGCTTTCTTTTGGTGATATTTAATCACAACTATGTTTTTATTTTGCTAAATAAACAAGAAAAGACCAAACATTTTGAAAAAACACAGTTTTTCTTCATTATAACATAATCATTTTTTTTGTTATTATTCTTTTGTATTACTTTCTTCACTTTATTTTACATTTTATATACTGTGACCAGAGCAAACACTATGCTATTATGGGAGGTGATCAGGTTTTTTTTTTCTTACATACTTTGATTGCTTATAACAGTGAATATCACTGTTAGAAACAACATTTTTTACTGAATGAAATAGATTTATTCACGGTGTATTGTTGTAACTAGCTGTGATTGGCCACAGCCAATTTGGGTTTTGGGTGATTGGCCCTTTCTGTACCATGTGATCACTGACCAATCACAGAGATCAACACAATACTACAAAGGGCTGCACTTTTCTGGATAAAATGAGAATCATGATTTTTTTTTTTTGCTTGGAATGAAGATCACGATTCTCGGCGTAACATCATCTTTCACATTGTACAAAAAAATTGGGCTACCTTTATTGTTTAGTATATAGAATAAACCTCAAGAAATGTGGGATTTTATAAGCAATCTAAGAAGAAATATTAGATTTATAAAATGTATATTACATATAAACCTAGAACAACATGTTCTAGGTTTATATGTATTTTATATGCATTACCATACATGGTTATGTACTAATTGTTCATTAATTGAAACTGTTTTTTCAGAAGCGGTATTATTCCCTCAAGAAGATTTGTCTATAACAGTACAATATTTAATGCGTTGGATATCACCTTCTACTGCATTTCTTTGTAATCTACTGATGAAAGGAACAGCAAGTAGATGGAGACTACCACTTTATGTCTGACAGAGCTTTTTGTATAGTTGATACTATTATTGTTGCAATTTTTTACTTTTTGCTATAATAGATATCCCCAAAGTTTAGGCCAATATATATTCTTCTACATATTTTTGGTAAAAAAAAAAAAATCACAATAGGCGTATATTGATTGGTTATAGCGTCTACAAACTATGTGAAAGATTTATGGCATTTTTAGTATCATTATTAATTTTTTTTTACTAGTAATGGCAGTGATCTGTGATTTTTAGCGGTACTGCGACATTGCGACGGACACTTTTGACACATTTTTGGGACCATTGACATTTATACAGTGATCAGTGCTATACGCACTGATTACTGTGTAAATGTTACTGGTAGGGAAGGGGTTAACACTAGGGGGCAATCAAGGGGTTAAATGTGTGTTCCCTCTGTGTGTTCTAACTATATGGGGATAGGACTGACTGAGGGAGGAGACATATAGTTGTACCTACCGTACTTAGTATGATCTTTTTATTCTGCTTTACATGGGCCAGTGGCAGGAGTTAGAGGGGCAGCACACCGCTGCAGTAACAACGAGTGAAAAAGTGATTGACATCATGCAGTTAGAGTGCCTTAAAAAAGTATTCATACCCCTTGAAATTTTCCACTTTTTGACATGTTAAACCAAAAATGTAAATGTATTTTATTGGGATTTTATGTGATAGAACAACACAAATTGGCACATAATTGTGAAGTGGTAGGAAAATGATAAATGGTTTTCAAAATTTTTTACAAATAAATATGTGAAAAGTGTGGCGTGCATTTGTATTCAGCCCCTTTTACTCTAAAACCCCTGACTAAAATCTAGTGGAACCAATCGCCTTCATAATTTAAGCTCAGTATAAAAACAGCTGTCCTTTGAAGCCCTCAGAGGTTTGTCAGAGAACCATAGTGAACAAACAGCATCATAAAGGCCAACGAACACACCAGACAGGTCAGGGATAAAGTTGTGGAGAAGTTTAAAGCAGGGTTAGGTTATAAAAAAATATCCCAAGCTTTGAACATCTCCCAGAGCACGGTTTAAGCCATCATCTGAAAATTGAAAGAGTATGGCACAACTGCAAACCTACCAAGACATGGCCGTCCACCTAAACTGACAGGCCAGGCAAGGAGAGCATTAATCAGAGAAGCAGCCAAGAGGCCCATGGTAACTCTGAAGGAGATCCAGAGATCCACAGCTCAGGTGGCAGAATCTGTCCACAGGACAACTATTAGTCGTGCACTCCACAAATCTGGCCTTTATGGAAGAGTGACAAGAATAAAGCCATTGTTAAAAGAAAGCCATAAGAAGCCCCATTTGCAGTTTGCAAGAAGCCATGTGGGGGACACAGCAAACATGTGGAAGAAGGTGCTCTGGTCAGATGAGATCAAAATGGAACTTCTTGGCTTAAAAGCAAAACGCTATATGTGGCTGAAAACTAACACTGCACATTACCCTGAACAAACCATCCCCACCGTGAAACATGGTGGTGGCAGCATCATGTGGTGGGGATGCTGTTCTTCAGCAGGGACAGGGAAACTGGTCAGAGTTGATGGGAAGATGAATGGAGCGAATACAGGGCAATCTTAGAAAAAAACCTGTTAGAGTTTGCAAAAGACTTGAGACTGGGGCAGAAGTTCACCTTCCAGCAGAACAACGACCCTAAAAATACAGCCAGAGCTATAATGGAATGGTTTAGATCAAAGCATATTCATGTGTTAGAATGACCCAGTCATTTGAGAATTGAGAATCTGTGGCAAGACTTGAAAATTGCTGTTCACAGACGCTCTCCATCCAATCTGACAGATTTTGAGCTATTTTGCAAAGAAGAATGGGCAAAAATGTCACTCTCTAGATGTGCAAAGTTGGTAGAGACATCCCTAAAAAGACTTGCAGCTGTAATTGTAGTGAAAGTTGGTTCTAGAAAGTATTGACCTAGGGGGGCTGAATACAAATGCACGCCACACTTTTCACATATTTGTAAAGAAAATTGAAAACCATTTATTATTTTCCTTCCAATTCACAATTATGTGCCACTTTGTGTTGTCTATCACATAAAATCCCAATAATATACATTTACGTTGTTAGTTGTAACATGACAAAATGTGGAAAATTTCAAGGGGTATGAATACTTTTTCAAGGCACTGTAGTATGCCAATCTAACTAATACACACAGTTTTCCTGAATGTGAGCCGCAGAAGACCGTAAACCAGATGTTGTGTGTTACATGTGTTTACAGTCCAGATCAAACTGCACAAATGCCTGTCTGAGCTCCCCTTTCATGCTCTGCACTGCTCATTTATAAGCAGATAACACAGCACACATTATCACCTACTACAATAAAGAACACAGCAGGTCAGCAGTACTGAGAAACAACACTGCATGCACACAAAGAATAGCACAGTAATATACAGCTGACACGGTTAGCTGCAGTTCCAGAGTCCTAGGTAGGATTCCGTTCAGGGAAAGGTCAGGCTACAGTAACTCTTTCTCATCCAGTTAAAGCCTTCAAACACATCGGCGCGATTTGACAGGTCACATCGCATGTCAAATCAGAGCCTATTGCCGGCAATAGAAGCGTCCCAATCGGTGCGACAATGACTTTGCGGCGCTGCCCCGATTTCCAAAAGTAGTTCCTGCACTATTTTTGGTGACTTTGGGGGCGATTTCAATAGACATCTGTGCATGAACCCGCACAGATGTCTTTCAAGTCGCCCCCGAAGTCGATCTGAAATGCGGCTTTGAAATCGAGCGAGGTCAGATGAAATCATTTCAAAGCCATGTTCAGTGTGAAAAAGGGCTGAAAGTGACTTTGGAAGTTGAGTGCACCACATAGGACACAGCTGCTGTGACTGACACCCTAAAGCAGGCTGCATGCTCAGCGTATTTCATCCAGTTGCTAATGAACCAGCTGAAATTCAATCAATTGGTGGCCTTGTGGGCCCACCCCACGTCACATCCTTTAACTGAAAAATCAGAAAATCAAAAGCAGAAATTTGCCAGGAAAATAGTGCCTCCATTAAATCAGATGCAGGTACTGTTTGAGTGTTCTTTTTTTTACTTAAAGTGGAACTTCACTCTCTCAATCAACATTGACTATTTTTAATACTCATGCTGCTAGCATTAGTAAATAGATGGGAAAGCATATCATATTTACTTGTATTAAATGTTTTTTTTTTATATCTTCAGTTACTTCCTGGATTCCATGCCTAGGCTAATGATGTCATACATCCCAGGAGTCTTCAGGAGGGGAGGAGGGGTTTTCTTAGCTAATCACACTCTCCTGCCTGATCTAAGGGCAGATAGATTGCAGGAAGTAAATCGTACATGAATCATTTACCCTTGCTTAAGATGGCCACTACCAGAAATGCTAGGGGGTGTTTTTTTAAGTGATTTCTCAGCATAATAAAGCATGGAGACATGAATGGATAGGTGATTTTGCTTTGAATAATAAAAATGAATTAACCACTTGCCGACCGCCTACCGAAGATGTACTGTGGCAGGTCAGCTCTATTATGTGAAACGACATACCTGTACATCATTTTGTGCAATATACACTGGGGACTTATTGGACAGAGCCAATCAGTGGGTCTGTTGGACATCGATGTCCGCCAGCCACCTGCGATCGTTTCCGAGTGAGGCAGAACAGCGATCTGCCTATGTAAACAAGGCAGATCACTGTTCTGACAGGGAAGAAGATGGAGATATTGTGTTCCTACTAAGCAGGAACATGGATCTCTGTCTTTATCCAGTCAGATAATCCTCGACACAGTTAGCAAGCACCCCCTAGGGACACACATAACCCCTTTGATCGGCCCTGATGTTAACCCCTTCCCTGCCAGTGTCATTAGTACAGTAACAGTGCATATTTTTAGCACTGATCACTCCAGTTCTCAAGGCGCCCCAACAGGTCATGTTTTCAGGCTTTCCACTATTTTGCACAGGTGATTTGATCATTTCACTGCCTTAGTAATTACCACAGCCGTTTTATCTGAGGGAAGTCCTGAAAACATGACCTCTTGGGGCACCTTGAGGACTGGAGTTGAGAAACACTGGATCACTGTAATAATGTCCCTGGTTCCCAAAAAAGTGTCAAAAGTGTCAGTTTTGTCAGGTGTCCGATTTGTCTGACGCAATGTTGCAGTCCCGCTAATAATCGTTGATCGCCGCCATTACTAGCAAAAGAATAAAATAAACATGCCATAAAAATATCCCATAGTTTGTAGACGCGATAACTTTTGCGCAAATCAATCAATATACGCTTATTGGGATATTTTTTTACCAAAAATATGTAGCAGAAAACATATTGGCCTAAATTGATGAGGAAATTTGATTTCTTACATTTTTTATTGTATGTGTTTTATAGCAGAAAGTAAAAAATATTGTTTTTTGTCGCTTTTTTTTTTGTTTATAGCCAAAAAAATAAAAACTGCAGAGGTGATAAAATACCACCATTTGTGGGGAAAAAAAGGACATACGTTTTATTTGGGTACAGTGTCGCACGATCGCGCAATTGTCAGTTAAAGTAACGCAGTGCCATATAGCAAAAAATGACCTGGTCATTAAGGGGGTAAAACTTTCCGGGCTGAAGTGGTTAAATAGTGTTTGTGGTGCTCAGATGCACTGTAGTTCCTCGTTAAATTTTTATTAAAAAAAATGTATGCAGTAAAGCATGGGATAAAGAATAGAAGAAAGGGAATGGGGACATCTTCACGATTCAAAATGAAGAGTTGTGGTAGCTGATTGGCTTTAGCACCAGTTTAATGTCACGCCGACCTCTTTTCACTAGGCCAGGAAGTGAGGAGAACTCTTTACACAATGGTGTCATGGGCAACATAGCAACCTGAACGAGGTTCTCACCTTTTCCCACCCACTCCAAAGTGGGAACAAAGTTTTTTGTCTAAAGTTGGGGTGAAGGCAGTGTTGCCAACCGTCAGTATTTTTACTGGCAGCCAGTAAAAAATGGCCACTTTTCTCCTGCTTGTAAATGGCAGTGACAGGAAAAGGTTGGCAGTAAAAAATATGGCTGTGACGCTCAGCTTGCCGGCCATGACCATCTGAGTATCTGCTGTGGCGTGTTTGGGTGGTGCCGGCGGGTGGCAGGTCTGGCGGAGGTGGTGCCTGAGAGTGATATCATGGTGCAGGGGAGCCGAGTGGAGCAGCCGAAACCTTGTGTGTGGGTCTGCGGGACGGGAGCAAAGCAAGCCGGGAGCGGGACTGTCAGTGGTGTTTGAAAATGAATGGACTGAAAGGACCACCTGGCATGGATTGGAGACAGACTGTCACTGTGACTCAGGAGGGGACATGTTGTGTCGGTGAGGTCTCATCATCATCTGATCTGTTGCACACTGCTGCCAGTGTCACAGTGAGAGTCAATTTCATGCATGTGCGCCTGCCCATTCTAATTTCTTGCCCTCCTGAGTCCTGTCCCTGAGCTACTTACTTACTATACTGAAAGTAAAATAAGAACTATGTTTTGTGCCCTAATATCTGCTTTAAATCACATTGTTTATTGCATATTGTACTTGTTTGTAGCCTAAATACCAAAATTTGCACTTAAAACTGTAATTTTGTAACTTTTGGAAATGCCAGTAAATTTTCGGTGTCGTTTCAGTAAATCTCAATCTGGTAGGTTGGCAACACTGGATGAAGGGTCAGTATATAAATGAAAGTTGAACTCTTGAAATCTTAAGTTATCTTTTCGGTGAGGCTTCTCCAGCTCTGCAAGGGCTAAATACAATTTTTTGTCTAGGCTTACCATTACCTCATCCCATACCTCCCTGGCAGCCAGTGCACTCCTTCTCTCTTCGGTGCTCTGGGTTGTGGGCAGACCCTTGGCACCCTCACTTAAAATGCAGGACCAGAAGTCTGTGATGGGGTCAGAGTGCCTATAACCAATGGCACAGTGAAAGGAAGATGCTTTGAAGGATTAGTCACATAGAGAGGAGGAAGCCTGGGATGAGGTAAGTAAAACTACTTTTTAATCATAGCTCAGAGAATACTGAGCATGTGACCCTTGCAGTGCTGTGGAAGCCCCTCTGTAAGGCCCCTTTCACACTGGGGCGGTAGGGGGCGTCGGTGGTAAAACAGCGCAATTTTTAGCGCTGTTTTACCATGGTATTCGGCCGCTAGCGGTGCGGTTTTAACCCCCCGCTGGCGGCCGAAAAAGGGTTAAAACCCCTCGTATAGCGCGGCTATAGCCGCGGTATTACCGCGGTATAGCCGCGCTGTCCCATTGATTTCAATGGGAAGGAGCGGTTTAGGAGCGGTGAATACACCGCTCCAAAGATGCGGCTCGCAGGAGATTTTTTCTTCTCCTGCCAGCGCACCGCTTCAGTGTGAAAGCCCTCGGGCTTTCACACTGAACAAACAGCGGAGGCTGTTTAGGAGCGGTTTGCAGGCGCTATTTTTAGCGCAATAACGCCTGCAAACCGCCCCAGTGTGAAAGGGGCCTAAGGGTACCAATAGATTTTCCCTGGAGGTCAGCTTTAATTTTGCAGGGGAGGTAAATGTATATGCATACCATAATGTTCTTGGTCATGAGTGACCCTGTAGCACCAATTTAAATCCTACCAGAGCTCTTGGTCTGGGCCACTCTGTATAGCCTGATGCTCCCAGGTCAGTATGTTCAACACAGACGTGCAGCCAAACAGAACACCTCCTCTATTAAGCTACGACAAACACTGACACTGGGCTGTTTGTTGAAAGACTACACAAAGCCATAGCTTTCCACCTTGAAAGCCACCATGATGACAGAGCTTGTAAACATCGAAACATCCTGTATTAGGAAGCAAGCACTCATTCATTTCGGTACTACTGCCCACTGATTTATTTCATGTTCCCATAACTGGAAAACATTTCAGCCCATAAGATGGACAGTGAAAATGAATTTGGGTAAGGCGATAAGTGTGCCAGTACAGTAATGGCTTTTCCATGCCGAAAAGGGGCGCAAGGTTCAGAACAGAACCAGAAAATGTTAACAAAACCTTGACATATTGTACAGTTGGCTGCGATTAGGGGCTTTTCTTTACACACCAAATATTATAAAAGTACAAATTTAATAATACAAATTTATTTAAACCATCCTATAAAATCATCAGCTGGTAAGTATATATATATATATATATATATATATATATATATATATATATATATATATATATATATATACACACACACACACACACACACACACACACACACACACACACACACACAGAGCATCATCCACAGATAACAACCACATGTAAGTAGATGAAACCCCAATGTGTTTCATTTTTTTCAGAAAATCTTCATCTGTGGATGGTCGATAACTTGTACATAAAGAACTTTCTTTACAGCTGAATACTGCAATGTGTTAAAGGAGAGCAACGTCCTAAGGAAGTGTTTAACCAGGGGAGCACAAGGGGGTGCTATAGGTCCCCACATGACTGTCCACTAGATGGGTTTTAGATGGTCAAACAAGCCCAATTTCCAACATACAAATATATATGGATTTTTTCCATGTAAAGAGAAGATGTTATCCCCAAAAGGTCTCTCCAAGGAGGGAAACAATAAAGATTACAGATCGAATGGGTTTGCTAATGCGCTCTTCTATATATACACTGCTGTAAAAAAGTATTTGCCCCCATTCTGATTTTTTTTTTTTTTTTTTTGCATATTTCTCACATTTAAATGACTCAGATCATCAAACGCATTTTGTTATTACACAAAGATAAGCCGAGTAAATACAAAATGCAGTTTTTAAATGATGGTTTCATTTATTAAGGTAAAAAAGCTGTCCAAACCTGCCTGGCTTTATGTGAAAAAGTAATTGCCCCCTAAACCTAATAACTGGTTGTGCGACCCTTGGCGGCAACAACTGCAATCAAGCATTTGCGATAACTGGCAATGAGCCTTTCACATTGCTGTCGAGCAATTTTGGCCCACTCTTCTTTGCAGAATTGTTTTAAATCAGTCACATTGGGGGGTTTTCCAACATGAACGGCCTGTGTAAGGTCATAATACAGCATCTCGATTGGATTTAAGTCCGGGCTTTGACTAGGCCACTCCAGAACCTAAACTTTGCTTTGTTTGAATCATTTGGAGGTGGACTTGCTGTTGTGTTTCGGATCACTGTCCTGCTGCATGACCCAAGTGCACTTGAGCTTGAGGTCACAAACTGATGGCCAGACTTTCTCCTTTAGAACTCAGAATTCATAGTTCCATCAATTATGGTAAGGCGTCCAGGTCCTGAACCTCCCCCGACCATTACACTACCCCCACCATGTCTGACTGTTGGTATGCTCTTCTTGTTATGAAATGCTGTATTCATTTTATGCCAGATGTAATGGGGCGTACACCTTCCAAAAAGTTAAACTTTTGTCTCATCGGTCCACAGAATATTTGCCTAAAAGTCTTTGGGATAATCAAGATGTTTTTTGGTAAATGTGAGATGAGCCTTTGTGTTCTTTTTGGTCAGCAGTGGCTTTGGCCTTGGAACTCTCCCATGGATGCCATTTTTGCCCAGTCTCTTTCTTATTGTTGAATCATGAACACTGATCTTACCTGAGGAAAGTGAGGCCTGAAGTTCTTTAGATGTTGTTCTGGGTTCTTTTATGACCTCCTGGATGAGTCGTCGTCATGCTCTTGGAGGCCAGCCACTCCTGGGAAGGTTCACCACTGTTCCAAGTTATCTCTATTTGTGGATAATGGCTCTCCTCGTGGTTTACTGGTGTTCCAAAGCCTTAGAAATGGCTTTAAAACCCTTCCTAAACCGATACATGTACATTACTTTGTTTCTAATCTGTTCTTGAATTTTTTTAGATTGTGGCATGATGCATGGCTTTTTGTGATCTGTTTGCGTGCTTCACTTTGTCAGACAGCTTCTATTTATGTGATTTCTTGATTCAACAGGTCTGGCAGTAATCAGGCCTGGGTGTGGCAAGTGAAATTTAACTCAGCTTTTCAAAAAATTGTGAATAATCACAGTTCATTCATGATTCAGCATGGGAGGGGGCAATTACTTGTTCACATAGGGCCACGCAGGTTTGAACTGTTTTTTTCCCTTAATAAATGAAATAATAATTTAAAAACTGCATCTTGGATTTACTCCGATTATCTTTGTGTAATATTATAATTTGATGATCTGATCGCATTTACAGTGCCTTGCGAAAGTATTCGGCCCCCTTGAACTTTTCAACCTCTTGCCACATTTCAGGCTTCAAACATAAAGATATTATATTTTTATTTTTTGTGAAGAATCACCAACAAGTGGGACACAATTGTGAAGTGGAACGAAATCTATTGGATTGTTGAAACTTTTTTAACGAATAAAAAAATGAAAAGTGGGGCGTGCAAAATTATTCGGCCCCCTTGCGTTAATACTTTGTAGAGCCACCTTTTGCTGCGATTACAGTTGCAAGTCGCTTGGGGTATGTCTCTATCAGTTTTGCACATCGAGAGACTGAAATTCTTGCCCATTCTTCCTTGCAAAACAGCTCGAGCTCAGTGAGGTTGGATGGAGAGCGTTTGTGAACAGCAGTTTTCAGCTCTTTCCACAGATTCTCGATTGGATTCAGGTCTGGACTTTGACTTGGCCATTCTAACACCTGGATACGTTTATTTTTGAACCATTCCTTTGTAGATTTTGCTGTATGTTTGGGATCATTGTCTTGTTGGAAGATAAATCTCCGTCCCAGTTTCAGGTCTTTTGCAGACTCCAACAGGTTTTCATCCAGAATGGTCCTGTATTTGGCTGCATCCATCTTCCCCTCAATTTTAACCATCTTTCCTGTCCCTGCTGAAGAAAAGCAGGCCCAAACCATGATGCTGCCACCACCATGTTTGACAGTGGGGATGGTGTGTTGAGTGTGATGAGCTGTGTTGCTTTTACGCCAAACATATCGTTTTGCATTGTGGCCAAAATGTTCGATTTTGGTTTCATCGGACCAGAGCACCTTCTTCCATATGTTTGGTGTGTCTCCCAGGTGGCTTGTGGCAAACTTTAGACGAGACTTTTTATGGATATCTTTGAGAAATGGCTTTCTTCTTGCCACTCTTCCATAAAGGCCAGATTTGTGCAGTGTACGACTGATTGTTGTCCTATGGACAGACTCTCCCACCTCAGCTGTAGTTCTCTGCAGTTCATCCAGAGTGATCATGGGCCTCTTGGCTGCATCTCTGATCAGTCTTCTCCTTGTCTGAGCTGAAAGTTTAGAGGGACAGCCAGGTCTTGGTAGATTTGAAGTGGTCTGATACTCCTTCCATTTCAAAATGATCGCTTGCACAGTGCTCCTTGGGATGTTTAAAGTTTGGGAAATCTTTTTGTATCCAAATCCGGCTTTAAACTTCTCCACAACAGTATTACGGACCTGCCTGGTGTGTTCCTTGGTCTTCATGATGCTCTCTGCGCTTTCAACAGAACCCTGAGACTATCACAGAGCAGGTGCATTTATACAGAGACTTGATTACACACAGGTGGATTCTATTTATCACCATCAGTCATTTAGGACAACATTGGATCATTCAGAGATCCTCGCTGAACTTCTGGAGTGAGTTTGCTGCACTGAAAGTAAAGGGGCCGAATAATTTTGCATGCACCACTTTTCAGTTTTTTATTTGCTAAAAAAGTTTAAAATATCCAATAGATTTCGTTCGACTTCACAATTGTGTCCCACTTGTTGGTGATTCTTCACAAAAAATTAAAATTTTATATCTTTATGTTTGAAGCCTGAAATGTGGCAAAAGGTTGAAAAGTTCAAGGGGGCCGAATACTTTTGCAAGGCACTGTAAATGTGAGAAAAATGGAAAAAAATAAAAAATCAGGAAGCAAATACTTTTTCACAGCACTGTAGATCCAAAACCAAAAAGGCTTGTTCACAATGTTTGTATCCATGATCCATAGTATTCCACAAAATAGCGGCCAGTAATGTGAGGATGGTCTCTGTATATATATCCTTGTAGTTGATCAGCTGCTGATTTTATATTATGGTTTTAATAAATTTTTACTTTTTGTGTGTAAGTGCCTAATCTCAGCCAACTGTAGACTATTCTATATATGGGATGTGGCACCTAGCAAGATCAGACTTATAGAATGAAACCTTGACATAATTCAGCGGATGGCAGAGAAAATGGCACGTCTTCAGAAAATATGGGAAATCCACACATCAAACCGGTGTGACCCATTTCACCTAATATTTTTCCAGTCTTGCATACCCTACCTGGGCCTGGGTAAGCCTGTGGATGTCCATATCCAGAATCCCAGTTGTTCGATGTGGAATCTTTCTGGTTTACTCCCCAAGGATCATTTGCACTGTCAGATGTAGGTGGTTTAGGTGCATTCCAGCTTGACCAAGGGTCATTTGTGCTTTTGGCCTAAAGGATTGAATAAATATAGGAAGTGAATATATTTATCTGTGCCCAAATTACTCCAACAGCATGAATACAACTAGGTCATCTTTTAAATAATCTCATTGAGCAAATATTTCCAAGCAAAGTACGTTCCACCGTTAAAGATGTGTTGTTATCAGTGTCCTCAGGATTTATTTTTTACCACATGGGGATTCAGGAAAAAAGAAAAATAAATGAAGAAGAATATTCTTAGTCAAGGACTAAGGAAACAGAATGCCATAAACACAACAGCATAGAAGGTGGTGTTTATTAGAGAATGTATTGATGGGCTTTTGTTCTCTTCAAATGGGTTTTGTATTCCAAAACAAGTCTATGAGAATACAGACCTTGCTTGAAGCAGGTCATATGTGGGTCCAATACTCCTGTCAACGAATTCTGAATTATCTCAGAAGTGTCTCAAACAGATGACATTGACACAAGCCCAAATCCTGTTGACACAGGCCCTCTTCTTTTACGGTAGTATCTGTCAGTCACTATAATTTGCTATACCAACAATCAGTTTCGGCCCATGCATTGTGGGCGCCGCCCCCCCATCCCTGCCGCCACCTCCCTATCCATGTGCCCAGCCTCTTTCAGAACGCCGGACTCCTATAGCGGGGGGCAGCAGGAGGGTTTTTTTTTTTTTAAAGCACGTCATTAAGAGCCAGAGGCTCTAATAGGCTTCAAAAAAGGGTGGGCTCGGGGGGAGGGGGGCGCAGAGAGTGCACCCTGATCCCACCCTGTTGTGTGACCATAGTGAATGAATTTTCGCTATTTTCACACCACAGTGCCTCCCTGCCAATCAGGAGGCAGGTCAGTGAGACCTGTTTTCCGATTGGCAAAAGCGCCAGGCGATCCTATTGGATGTCCAGCGCTTTGGCGGAAGAGGAGACACACAGGGGAGGAAGCATGGGGATCGGACTCCTCCACTGCTGCCTGGGGAGAGGACCCAACAGCCCAGTAAGTGCCGGACCTCCTGCAGGAGGGGGGGAGCTGTCAGTGTGCCAGCGAGACCCGCAGGGGGGGGGGGGGTTGGTGTCGCTGGGGGGATGGGCAGTGCTGTCAAGTCCTATCTGCCATATCTGTGATGATGATCTATATACACTGATCTGTGATGCTGATCTATATACCCTTTCTGTGATGCTGATCTATATACCCTTTCTGTGATGCTGCTCTATATACCCTGATCTGTGATGCTGCTCTATATACCCTGATCTGTGATGCTGCTCTATATACACCGATCTGTAATGCTGATCTATATACCCTATCTGTAATGCTGATCTATATACCGTATCTGTATTGCTGATCTATATACCCTATCTGTGATGCTGATCTATATACCCTATCTGTGATGCTGATCTATATACCCTATCTGTGATGCTGATCTATATACCCTATCTGTGATGCTGATCTATATACCCTATCTGTGATGCTGATCTATATACCCTATCTGTGATGCTGATCTATATACCCTATCTGTGATGCTGATCTATATACCCTATCTGTGATGCTGATCTATATACCCTATCTGTAATGCTGATCTATATACCCTATCTGTAATGCTGATCTATATACTGTATCTGTAATGCTGACCTATATACCCTGATCTGTGAGGCTGAGCTATATACTCCTGTCCTGTGATGCTGAGCTGTATACTCGGCCCTGTGATTCTGGGGCTGTATACTCTGTCCTAAGTTCCTGAGCTGTATACTCTGTCCTGTGATGCTGAGCTGTATACTCTGTCCTGTGATGCTGAGCTGTATACTCTGTCCTGTGATGCTGAGCTGTATACTCTGTCCTGTGATGCTGAGCTGTATACTCTGTCCTGTGATGCTGAGCTGTATACTCTGTCCTGTGATGCTGAGCTGTATACTCTGTCCTGTGATGCTGAGCTGTATACTCTGTCCTGTGATGCTGAGCTGTATACTCTGTCCTGTGATGCTGAGCTGTATACTCTGTCCTGTGATGCTGAGCTGTATACTCTGTCCTGTGATGCTGAGCTGTATACTCTGTCCTGTGATGCTGAGCTGTATACTCTGTCCTGTGATGCTGAGCTGTATACTCTGTCCTGTGATGCTGAGCTGTATACTCTGTCCTGTGATGCTGAGCTGTATACTCTGTCCTGTGATGCTGAGCTGTATACTCTGTCCTGTGATGCTGAGCTGTACACTTTGTCCTGTGATGCTGAGCTGTATACTCTGTCCTGTGATGCTGAACTGTATACTCCTGACACTATGGGTGGAAGCAAGTGGAATACAGGGGACGAAGTGGGTGGATTCTATAAAAGGGTTGGGCTTATGAGAAGTGGGAGGGGTCAAAAAGGAAGGGTAGGGTCTGGTGCCCCCCCATCCTAAAACTTCACCAGCTGCCACTGCCAACAATTATACAGTTATCATGTTAGGCGCCATTCACACTTGTATGACTCCAAAGTCAGTGTCACTTTAGTGCAGCCACTTTAGTGCAACTTTGATGCAACTTGGATGTCAGTGCAAAGCCACTGTTGCATGTAAAAAATTCAGGTACAACTTTGATGCAACTTTTGAGGGTTAACAGTGAAGTCTATGGCGCTCAAGTTGATGTTTCTGTGGCTTTAAGTCGCATATATATATATATATATATATATATATATATATATATATATATATATATATAAATGGTTGTCATTGGAAAACATGGCGTACAACTTGTAATGCAACTTTAATGTCCAAAGTCACATGACAAGTCGCACAAGTCTGAATAGGGTGTAAAGGTTCTGGACTCATAGACCATTGTATTTCTTTGAAGAAGTCAACCAGCCCATAGTCAACCATGGTGAAGTCAACCAGCCATGGTGTAAAATATCTAATATTCTAAACTCCTCACAAATCCCCTTGAACATACACAGTATATTTAGTCTTGATAGCCATTAACCAGTCTTTGGAAATGAGAATGAGATTTCTAGTATTTGGTGATTAGACTTTTCACTGCATTGGACAAATATGGTAACATGGATTTTGTATACATGGAGATTTGTAATGGTGTAATAAGGAACTAAAGGGCCCAAGGGTCGAGAGAGAGACAAAAGTATTTTTTGGACTATTCATTGTATTTTGACCCAGTACACAGATATGAAAAGAAAGAACCTAGTTTCATGCAGCCCCTCCAAGAAAATGAGTAGACGTGTGGATCCCATCTATACAACTCAAATTTTAAAAATGTTTTCTGCTAAGGAGGGAGGTAACATGGGTAAGATGTACCAGTAACATTATTATCTCTTTTTGGGTTGTTGGAAGTTCTTTGTACATTCTTCCACAGTTGCAATGTATTTGTATACTGGGTTTGTCATAGTGTGCTTTACTCACCTTCCAAAATTAGATCTAACCAGTTTAAAAGTATTGCATCTGCATTTTGAAAAAATTATTTCAGTAATTAATCTGACCATATTTTTGCAAGTCTGAGCAAATTCATTCCTATAGCCTGTTCCTTTCTGTGTTTTCCTCTACCTGTAGGTGTTTCTGCCAGTTTGCATATCAGTCTGGTCTTTTCCATCAGCTTGTTCCTGGCAATATTCTATGCACTCTCGCCTTACTTGTGTCTTGACTGCTCATTGGCTTCTGCTATTTAGAGGCTCCTCCTCCATCAAGCAATGCTGGTGCATGGTCTAGGCTCACTCTGTTTATGCTTAGCCTGTGCTGGCCCAACCTTGTGAATTCCATCAACGGGGCTCTGCTCTTCTGACCTTGTGTGTCCAGGCCTGTTGTCCACACCTGCTTTTTTATTAACCTGTCTTGTGTGCACCTCTGCCTTCTCTACCTTGCTTTTGTAACTAGAACTGTGCTACTTATCTGAATCTGCTTCTAACCTGCTTTAGACACGCTGGCTACATTGCTCCTGGGATTGGTCCAGCCTATAGATAAACCAGTATACAGCAAATCAAACCCGAAGTAGCGTCAGGGCTCTTAGGCCTCATGCACACTGCTGCTCCTAAACTCACGTTTTTGAATTTTTTTTTTTTGCCAAAGCCCCTGAATACGACTCAATAAAAGCTCATAGAATTGATTTACTAAAACTGGAGAGTGCAAAATCTGGTGCAGCTCAGGTTGTAACTTTAGCTTGTTCAATTAAGCTTTGACAAAAAAAAGTGGAAGCCGATTGGTTTCTATCAGGGGCGGACTGACAACTCATGTGGCCCCGGGCAACAGGAGATCATGGGGCCCCCTGTGTCCCTGCCAACACTCAAGCCACACCCACACAAAGTCCCACCCCCCAGCTTGCACTGCGTGGATGCCTCAATTCTGGGTTGAACCTGAGATAAAAAGTGCACAGGGGGCAGCAGGGCAAAGCATTGGATGTCAAGCAAACACAGGGGGCAGCAGGGCAGAGCATGGGGGAACCATGGCAAAGTATAGAAGTCAGCAGGTCATAGCACAGGGGGTCAGGAGGGCACAATATGTGTGTGTGGAGGGCAGGAGGGCACACTACATGGAGAGCAGCAGGGCACATTATGGGGCACACCAGGGAACATTACAGGTTGGGGGGGCACAGTAGGACACATTACATAGGGGGGGCAGCAGGGAACATTATAGGGCACATTACATGGGGGGAGCTCATAGAATTGATTTACTAAAACTGGAGAGTGCAAAATCTGGTGCAGCTCAGCTTGTAACTTTAGCTTGTTCAATTAAGCTTTGACAAAAAAAAAAACTGGAAGCCGATTGGTTTCTATTAGGGGTGGACTGACAACTCATGGGGCCCCCGGGCAACAGGAGATAATGGGGCCCCTGTGTCCCCGCCCACACTCAAGCCACACCCACTCAAAGCCCCACCCCACAGCTTGCACTGCGTGGATGCCTCAATTCTGGGTTGAACCTGAGATAAAAAGTGCACAGGGGGCAGCAGGGCAGAGCATTGGATGTCAAGCAAGCACAGTACACAGGGGGCAGCAGGGCAGAGCATGGGGGAACCATGGCAAAGTATAGAAGTCAGCAGGTCATAGCACAGGGGGTCAGGAGGGCACAATATGTGTGTGTGGAGGGCAGGAGGGCACACTACATGGAGAGCAGCAGGGCACATTATGGGGAACACCAGGGAACATTACAGGTTGGGGGGGCACAGTAGGACACATTACATAGGGGGGCAGCAGGGAACATTATAGGGCACATTACATGGGGGGAGCTCATAGAATTGATTTACTAAAACCAGAGAGTGCAAAATCTGGTGCAACTCAGCTTGTAACTTTAGCTTGTTCAATTAAGCTTTGACAAAAAAAAAAACTGGAAGACGATTGGTTTCCATGCAGAGCTGTACCAGATTTTGCACTCTCCAGTTTTAGTAAATCAACCCCCATGTGTCCATGTACAGTGTACACAGACGTTTACCAAAGTTTAGGAGCAGCTGTGTTTAGAGGCATTAAATGCTCCTCTCCAGAACACAGAAGAATTGCGTTCAGATGAGGCGTGTTTTGCAAGAAAAATGCTGGATGCGGCAAAAACGCTAGGCACTTTTAGAGCTTTCATTTTAATGGCCAGAATAATTTATTATTCTGGCCAATGAAATTAATTAACACCCAAGAGCTGGACGCTGATAAACGCGGGAAAATCCAGCTAAACACGATACATGTGGTGTGTTCTTTTTTTTTTGGGGGGGTTAAAATTGTGGACTGTATTTAAGTATAAGTTTGAGAATGTTTGTATTAATACCTTTTTGAAAACCAATAAAACTATGGAATATAAAATAAACACGATACACACATTTACCATCATCCAGTGTCTAGGGAACGTTCCGTGCGCATGTGGCCTTATACTTACAAAAAAACTTACAGTGCTCAGCATAAATGACCACACGCCTTTAGAAAAGTAAGACTTTAATCAATATATCAATGAACACAAAAACAATTTTCAAAATTTTTACAAAACTGAGTTTTAAAGAACATTTGTTTAGCTCATTACATGAAAGTAAGGTTAATAATATAATTTAGATTACAAAATCTTAAGTTAAACTCAAATTACTTGATGCAAAAATGAATACACCCCACAACAAAAACTATTACATCTAGTATTTTGTATGACCTCCATGATTTGTAAGGACAGTACCAAGTCCTCTATGCATTGAATGAACAAGTTGGCGACATATTGCAACATCAATCTTTTTCCATTCTTCAAGAACAACCTCTTTTAGAACCTGGATGCTAGATGGAGAGTGATGCTCAACTTGTCTCTTCAGAATTCCCCATAGGTGTTCGATTGGGTTCAGATCAGGAGACATACAGTACTTGGCCACTTAATCACGTTCACCCTGTTCTTCTTTCGAAATGCAACAGTGGCCTTAGATGTGTGTTTTGGATTATTGTCATGTTGGAAAAGTGCACGACGACCAAGGGCACGGAGTGATGGTAGCATCTTCTCTTTCAATATAGAGCAGTACATCTGTGAATTCATCATACCATCAATGAAATGCAGCTCCCCAACTCCAGCAGCACTCATGCAGCCCCACAGAAGGACACTGTCACCACTATGTTTCCAGTATGCACCATGCATTTTTCTTTGTACTCTATACCTTTGTGACGCCGTACAGTTTTGAAGCCATCAGTTCCAAAAACATTTATCTTGGTCTCAGCACTTCAGAGTACAGAGTCCCAGTAGTCTTCTTTTTCAGCAAGGGCCCTGGCAAATTCTAGATGGGTTTTTTTGTTCATTGGACGACACCCATGCATGCCATTCCTCTGCAGTGTATGCCATGTTGTGTCACAGGAAACAATCACCCCAGCCGGGCTTTCTACTTCTTTAGAGAACGTGCATGTCAATTTTCCTCAACCCTTCTCATTGTAAAACGCTCCTGTTTGTATGTTAACTTCAGTGGACGGCCTGGACGTTTCTTTTACAGTAGTCTGACTGATAAGTAAGTGCCGGTTCAAACTGCTTAGCCGCCTTACAATTCGCACTCCATGCAGTGCAATGGAACCGTTCTAATGGGAGCGATTCAAGTCGTTCTGACTACTTGGGGGCAACTTTGAAGACGCCCCAGTGTGAACCGGCACTAAAGCTTTGCTGATCTTCTTGTAGCCTTCACCTTTCTTGTGTAAAGAAATTATTTTCTTTCTCAGGCCTTGTGACATTTCTCTTCCATGTGGTGCCATTGCTGACAGCATGAAATGGGAAGGGTTTTTTTTTCCTTAAGCAACACCCTTTTAAAATCTGCTGGACACCTGATTAAGGAATAATTACACTCACCTATAGTTGAATTATTGTTAATTAGGATTTTGTTTTGTAGCACCCTCTACTTTAGGTAGGTGCTAGAAGTAGGATTTTTTTTGTGAGTGCAGATAAATTTAATCAGGCCTAGCTGTATGATAGGCCTGTTTGTTTTTATCTGTGTGGGCTGGGCGTGGCTCAGTGTAGGCTGGTGACTCACAGATGACATTACCTTTCGGTTACCTCCATTCTGCTTCGAGAGAATTCTAGAAGGAAGGATGGGAAGAGAGGTGGAGCGGTCTGGGACGTCTCAGGGAGCCCTGGCCAATCCCCAACTAGGATTGGCAGGGGGCAGGCCTCCTTGGTATACCCAGGGTTAGCCCAGCTGGGAAGGAGTTGTCGGGTAGAAGTAGCTGGAGATGGAGCACTAGGTTGTCGGGGGCCTTTGAGGCACTCCCCAGTCTGGGGTGGTGACCTTGGGCCTGAGGGGTTTGGGTGCAAGTCGGAGCCTTGCTGAGAAACAAAGCAGGATCTGGACAGGAGGCACAGAGAGGGACCAAGAAAGACAGTGTTGCTGGGCACAAGTCTCCAGGAGGGATCCACCGGAGTGCAGCCAGGATGGCTGGTGAGTGACAAAAAGACTTTCCTATTTTTGTTGCTACACTAAAAGGGCCTGTGGTTCCTGCCTGCAAATGACAGTTGCTAAGGCCTGACAGAGTCAGAATTGGGCCTAGGATGTGCTAGCTGTACCAGGAACCAAGTATTGTACAGGAGAGAGAGGTACAGTCTACAAATAAGTGTTGTGCTGGAGGAGACTGGAACTCTAGAAGTGTAAATAGAGGTTCCAACTGATCATCTTATTGATTCCATTATTGATTCTGGGCATCCCATAATATTCCTTACCCTATCCAAGTTCAAAATCAATAAAATACAAAACAAACATACGGACTGTTTATTGTCTCAAGAGTGACTGGGAAATGAATGCCGGGCTGGGGCAGGGTGACAGGTGGACCACAATATCCAGCAGCCCCTACAGAGGTTCTGCTACAGTTGTCTAAAATGTAGCTTTGCTCCTAAGACTTTCATTGGGGTGTATTTATTTTTGCAACATGGTATTGAATGAATTTGTTAGGAAAAATACTCTTTTTTGTGTGTGCAAATTAACAAATCTTGGTTGCAATCAGTGGCCCACACTTGTGGGAGTATTTTGTAGTATAGTGCCCCATAGAAAATGTTGATTCTGAAAAGTAAGTAAAGGTTTTCTGCCAAATCGGTTGGGGTGTACGCATTTATGCGGAACACTGTACTATAAATGGAGTCACATTGCTGACATACCTGTTCACCATTGTTGACACTGGCAGCCTGAGCAGTGATGGCAGAAAGTGAATCAAAGAAAGATATATCTGGAGCTGTATTGTTGGAAGGAGCTCCATCAGATATTATCTGGAAGAAATAGAGATAACATGTATAAGGGAATAGGCATGGTGATGAATAGCAAATCAAGAATTAAGAGACTCATTATCATTTACCGGTATTTTTAAAGATGGATTTATTTCTTTTTATTTATACAGTATGGTTCAGATCCTCAAATGGGTTTACAACATCACTTTTCACAAATGCCCTTTTATTATATGACATGTATCGTTTAAATGGCGTCACCCATATGTATTTTATTTGACAAAATTAGGAGCAAAGTTAAACAAAATTTATGCCATATACTGTTTCTTTCTCATAAACATTCAAAAAGAAACTCCATTTTATTGAGAACAAAACCGCGTTCCCAATGCCAGCATGCATTTTAGTTGATTTAATGGAATTCTTGGCTGAAGCTGTTCTTTAGATATTGAGAAAGGTACTGAAGGCAGTGAAAGTGTGAAGTGGGAGAGTTTTTCCAAGGAAGCTGTTAAAGGATGTCTAAACCCAAGAACAAAATGCAATATAATGCAGCTTATTAGTCCTTAACCCCTGTGAGTAAAACAAATCTTAATGCCTAAGCACAATTTTGCAACTTTAACATGTATTTGTAAAGCTGTACATATCATTACAACTACTTTGTGCATCCAGGTGGATTATACTTTGTTTTTTTTCAGGAGAAATTAGGCTTTTTTAGTGGTAAATGTTAACAAATATCTCTGGATTTTTTTTATTATTATTATTATCAATACTGCCCCAAAATAGTAAAAAAAAAAATATTTATTTATTTTTTTTTTTTAATGTACAGTAGCTCTATATTTCTTGCTATTACCATAATTTACCACTATAGAACAACCCATTTGGCATGTCATTTATTTTGGTGTGGGGGGGGGGTGCTTAGTTTTGAGTGGGACTTCCTGTCCCCACTTCCTGCTTCCGATTACAGGCTGCCTAGGCGACTCCGCCCCCTGCCTCTCCCCCTAGGCGGCCCCTCCCTATCGGCAATCTTCTGGGACACGTCACAGGTCCCAGAAGATTGCCTGTCCACTGGGAGAGCACAGTGCGTGCCCGGCCGTGAAGCCGCAAGCTGTCATGGCCGAGTGCCCACAGTTTTAATGGAGGCACCGTGGAGAGGAGGGGGAGAGGAGTCAGGCTCCATGCGGCCGCATCGCTGGACTGTGGGACAGGTGAGTGTCTGTTTATTAAAAGTCAGCAGCTAGACTTTTTGTAGCTGTTGACTTTTAATAAACGAAAAAAAGCCTGGAACTCCGCTATGGGACTTTTTACAACACTGTGCCGTGGATGCGCTGCGTTTTGAAAAGTCCTGCATGCTGCATCTTTGGTGCAGTGATGAAAACCGCAGAAAAAATGCAGCTTCCAATTGAAATGAATGGAAAAAGCACCGCGGTTTGCGTTTTTGTGTCACATGTCCATTTTTCACATGTGCAGGCAACCAAAAAATGCACCAGAAACGCATATGAAACACAGAAAAATGCGTTTTTGCTGCGATTTTGCTACAGAGCAGTGTAAAAGGGCCCTTAAAGGAGTAGTTCACCTTTCCTAATGTGTTACACCCATATTCGGAGTGTAACATGTTAGTGCTGCAGCTACACACAGAGTCTGCTGATCATGGGTGCAATGCTTTGCAGTCTCCCAATAAAAATAATAAATGTACATTTTTTTACTTGCAAAAAAGATGTGCATTTATTTTATTTTTTTTAAAACTCCTTTAAAACCACAGCTGGGAGATGGATATGACGTTGTCATTCTATAACAAGAGTGCCTGAACAAGGGCCTTCATGGCAGGATCACCGGGTATTATTTTAATGAAAGCAGAATAAAAACATTAAACGTGAATTTTAAAATGACAATAACATTTTAAGGCTTATATAAAAATTTAGTGATTGGGTTTATAGGTAGGGAAATGCAAAATTCAGTGTCCTGGCAAGATCCCTCACCTCAACATAGTCTATTGGTACAAGTCCTCTGGCACCATTATTATTCTTTACTTCAATCCATCCTCCGCCAACATCCTGCAAGAGAAAAATCATGTCTATAAACTCTCACACATGAATGGCATACATAGTAGTAAATAATAAAAAAAAAAACAATCAGTCTCAAAATATCTATATTGCAGGAAGCTCAATGATTTTCAAAGGAAGAACTTGAACTGGTAATACATTTTTTTTCATAGAATACATAGCATAGCATCTCCACAGAACTAGAAAAAAAAGATTCAGTAAGCTGCTAATGCCATACACTACCAACATGCCAACATCAAAGTCCACTTAATTTACCTTAAAGTGGTTGTAAACCTCAGGCAATAATATGAACAAAGCATACCCCTCTATAGGGTGTACTTGTCTCACTTCAGAGCACTAAGTATCATTTCTGTCCACTGTCTTGCTCCTCTGCTATAAGCATGAGACACTTATGATGGGTTTTTCTGACACCAAGAGAAAAATGGTGACAGGAGAAGGGTACAGCCTGTAACTGACAGCCTCGGCTCTGTTCCTGTGCGCTGCGTGAAGGGGGGGGGGGTGTCTCATCCCTCCAATCAGCTCTCAGAGCTCTCCTCACTGATGTAACTTCAGCTCTCCGCCCCCTGCTTTTCAGAGCTGAGAGATCCTGTGTAAATTCTGCACTTTGAATGAATGTAGGGGACAGACGTCTGTAGATAAACAGGTACAACTTTATGTAGAAGGATTTATTTAATCTCTGTATACCACCTGAGACCACTCACTTCACTGGGTATATGTGAGGGTTTACAACCACTTTAATTCAAATCTTACAAAAGAATTTCAGAACCCCCTGCAGCAAGAATGAGCAGGGCTTTCACATTTCTTCTGGAAGGGACTACAGTCTTAGGTTAGTACATAGGTGTAAATACATTCCTTTCTCAATGATCAATCAAATGCATAAAAAAAGAAGAAAGTTACTAACGTCCCATATAAAGAATGGACTTGCACTTTCATTTGCAAAGTTCCCAAATAAAGGCATTTAGGACATTTTGGGAGTCCTTGTATGCATAATTACATTCCCAGGAACAGGGGAAATCAGTAGGCTACAATGCTGATGGCTGCAGAGAGTTGGGAGACACAACACAGAAACAGTTTAAAGAGAAGGATTTTTGGCCATACTTCTCTTCTGGGTCACAGTAGTGCACTTACTTGTGCTCTCCTGTGACCCGGAATCAGATAAAGCCCGCTGTTGGCGGATGTGCTCCCGCTCCCTCTCCAGCCCAGCGCTCCAGTGAGCGCTAGAGGGCCAGAACAGCTGACTGAGAACGGAGTGATCAGCGGTCAAGTGATCGCTCAGTTTTCTGTCTTAAAGCCGACATGGGAAAGCTGCAGCATCAGACCAGTGCTGCTGCATGAAGGCGAGTATGTATGCTTGTTTTTTTGGAGGTTTTTTAAAGTGCATTTCCACTTTTGCAGCCAAATTTGGACAGCGCCTACTTTATATTTGTTACCCATTCACATAGCAGAACTTAAAACATTTTTTTTTTAAATTGATGCGTACCTTACCTAAAAGTAAGTCAGTCTGTAAATATGGTTGGTTTGGTGGATGATAACTACCATTTGAAAATGATTAAGAACGACGTATTCATTCATTTGTCTGTATGAACAGTTTTCCATGCAACAACACAGTGGTCAACTTTTTAAGGCCTCATTCCCTCCGGCAATGACATACATGCCACTTCATGCATTTGTATGTGTTTATAGGAGATTTCTAAATTTATTTAGATTGCATGATGGACACTGTGAGTTTGATTTACTGAAAATGGAGAGTGGAAAATCTGGCACAGCTCGACATAGAAACCAATCAGTTTCCAGGGTTCTTTTTGTCAAAGGTTAAAGTGATTGTAAAGCTTGAACTTAAAAAAAAAAAAAACCTGTTATACTTACCTGCTCTATGCAATGGTTTTGTTCAGAGGAGCCCTGTTCCTCTTCTTCTAGGGTCCCTAGAGCTTCTGGTTTCTCCCCTCCCCGCCAAGTGTACCCATAGTAAGGTGGTTTCCATGGGGCACTCGTGTGTGCTCAATCCCAAGCCGGGTTGTTTGCTTCTATGCAGACACACAGCCTGGCTCGGCACCGAACCCCCACCCCCCCCTGCTCTTTGCTCACAGGTTTTGATTGAGAGCAACTGAACACAATGGCTGCTCTCAGCCAAACCTGTCAAAGCCGGGAGAGAGGAGAAGAGCTGCTGCAGACATGCACAGCGCTGGACCCAGATCAAGTTCAGGTGAGGGTTTAGGGGCGCTGGAGTGGAAGCCACTAATAGAAGACTTTTTATCTAAATGCAGAAAATGAACCTTTTACCTTTAAAACCACTTGCCTACTCACCACAGCACATATACTGCAGCAGGTCAGCAGGTGCATGCACAATCATCGGCATGTGCCTGCACTGGGTTTAGGAGCAAACCACCCCCCCCCCCCCCCGCCCAGATTGCCGATTCCTGTACTCTGATCACAATGTCAATAAAGCGGTTAAGAATGAATTTGTTCATAACAACTGTTACCTATGCTGTGATTGGCTCACAGCTATCACACTGTACCTGGGCCAATCACAGCACCCTGCACCATGTGATTAGCGGCAGCTAATTACAGATCTCTAGTGATCACAGCTGTCATGAATGATTAACCCCATTCTTAACAGATGAAAAAATTGCTGTTACAATGATCTTCATTGAAACAGCAAACTAAATGTAAAAAATAAAAAAATATAAAAAAATCAACCCCCTAAGTTGTACAGTGACACTATGGTGACACGGAACTACTCTGATGACAGGATGTAAAAAAAAATAATAAATTAGAAAAAAAAAAACTGAAAAAAATGTTTTAAAACATATTGTCACCAGTCATATGATGACGCTGTACTGCATTAATGACAGTATGTAAGGAAAAAAAATAGAAACTTTTTTTTTTATTATTTCTTCATTTATTTAACTTTTCCACAGAGTAAAAAATATATACTGATTTGGGTTATTTTCACCAAAGAAATGTATCAGAATATATTTTGGCCCAAATTTATGAAGAAAGGTTATTTATTTGCAAAATTTTATAACCGAGACGAAGAAAAACATGGGTTTTTTTTTTTCAAAATGTTCAGTTTTTTAAAATTTATTTAGCAGGAAATAAAAAAAAAAATAGCAATGAATTAATACCACCAAAAAGAAAGCTCTATTTGTGTGAAAAAATCATAAAAATGTCATATGGGTACAGTGTTGCATGACCGCACAATGGTCATTCAAAAAGTGTGACAGCGCTGAAAGCTGAAAATTGGCCTGGGCAGGATGGGGGTAAAAGTGCCCGTTTTAGAAGTGGTTAAACATTGGGCGGCAGTCACTCCATTCCAGAAAAAGGTAAGAGGGCGAAGGCTTCCAGATTCGATAGCACAACCCAGACCCCAGACTCAAGTCACAGCTGTACATGAATGTATAAGCAGTGGCCAGATCCTGTATCTAGTAGAACCTTGGCTGGTAGAAAGCTTTATTCCAGGCAAGCTAGCAATCTTTGCAAAGCTCCAGCTTTACACACCTTTCCAGGACAACCCCAGTAGTAGAGTTTCTCTCTTGGTGCTCCATCCTGGAACCAGCTTGCTCCTTCCAGGTAAGGTCAGCTTTGGACCTAAACCCCAGGTCTAGGTTTCAATAGCTTTTTTTCACATTTTTTTTACATACTGTCACCAGTGCAGTACAGCGTTACGTTATCATACAACTGGTGTGGCTATGATCAGGGACACTGACAGATGACAGTATGTAAAAAAAAACAAACATTTATAATAATTAAAAAAAAAAAAAAAGTTTTCTTTTTTTTCTTTTGCATATTGTGACCAGAACAACAAAGACTTACCATAGTAACACTGTACTACCCAGGGAAGTTGATCAGGATTTTTTTTTTTGCACACTGTGATTGCTTAGAACAGTGAATGTATAAACAACAATTTTTACTGAATAAAATCAATTCATTTAGTGTTTACTATTGTGATTAGCTGTGATTGGCCACAGCTAATCACATTGTAGAGATGGGCTGTGATTGGCCCTGTCTGTACCATGTGATCATTGTGACCAATCACAGAGAAGTACACAATGAATGGCGTGAATGGAAGCCATCTAGTATGTACGCTTGTCATATGATCTGCTGTGATTGGCCACAGCGATAACATGGTGCTGGCAGTGAGCTGGTACACTGATCTGTCATCCGCTGTGTTCGGGACACACTGTCTGACACTGGCTGGGACTTTCTGACAATAGCCATGCACAACCCAACCACAGTGGGTGTCAGTGGGGTATCACAAGTGGTGGTGCAAGTAACATTTAGGCCTCATGCACATTGGACGTTATAATAAATGTTCTAAAAACGCCAGAAGCTTTGCAGTGAGTTTTTCAACGCTTTGGGTTTTTAGCGTTTTCAGCATTTTTTTGCATTATTAAGCGTTTTTCTTTTTTTTTTTTAAATCGATGGGATCAAAAATGTTAAGAAACGCCCGTGAGCCACGTTTATGAGCATTTATCTGCGTTTTTGGACTCCTCTCAGAACCCACTAGTTTTGGGGGTTTTTTACAGCCAAAAAACGCCCCAGACAAAAACCGGTTGATAACAGCCTACGTGTGCATGGACACATAGGATAACATGCTGGAGAGTTTATGGACTGTAGCAAAAAATGTCTGAAGCAAAAAATAGCAGCTGTAAAAACGTCCAGAAACGTCCAGTGTGCATGAGGCCTTACAGATGAGCTGGCTGTGTTGGTGCCTCGCAGGCACCCACAAAATGTAAGTGTATTCTAACTTACTTAACCACTTGCCAACCGTCCAACGTCGATTGACGGCGGCAGAATGTCACTCCTGCGCCAATCGCTGTAGCTGTATGGCGGGTGCTTTAAGGAGTATAGGGCGCGCGCCCACCGCGTGACGTAGGAGCCTGTGCTCATTGGCCGGCAGCCGTGATGGCCGTCAGCTACACACGATTGCACCTGAGAAGGAGAGAAAAGAGATCTGTCAATGTAAAAAGACAGATCTCCGTTCTGTCAGGGGTGAGGCGAGCGATCTGTTGTTCCTACTGCTTAGGAACAACAGATCACTCTCCTCCCCCAGGCTGTCCCATTCCCCCCAGAATCACTCCCTAGGACACACATATAACCCCTTGATCGCCCCCTAGTGTTAACCCCTTCCCTGCCAGTGACATTTACACAGTAATCAATGGCTATTTATAGCTCTGATCGCTGTATAAATGTCAATGGTCCCAAAATAGTGTGAAAAGTGTCTGATCTGTCCGCCGCAATATCGCAGTCCCAATAAAAATCGCAGATCGGTGCTATTACTATCAAAAAAAAAAAAATAATAATAAAAATGCCATAAATCTATGCCCTATTTTGTAGCTGTAACTTTTGTGCAAACCAATCAATATACGCTTATTGCGATTTTTTTTACCAAAAATATGTAGAAGAATACATATTGGCCTAAACTGATGAAGAAATTCGTTTTTTATATAATGTTTGGGGAAATTTTTTATATTAAAAAGTATAAAATATAGCTTTTTTGCAAAATAGTGTCTTTTTTTGTGAGGTGATCAAATACCACCAAAAGAAAGCTCTATTTGTGCAAAAAAAAAGGACGTCAATTTTGTTTGGGTACAGTGTCGCATGACCGCGCAATTGTCAGTTAAAGATACGCAGTGCTGTATCGCAAAAAATGGCCCGGTCAGGAAGTGGGTATATTCTTCCGGGTCTGAAGTGGTTAATGTATCCACCATTTAATAAATCGTATTGCCAAATGATCCATCTCTGGGTTCTTGTTTACTCACGGGAGAGAGATTTTACAGAAGTGACATCTATATAGCCGGGAGCGTTTTGAATCTCCATGGAGAAGATCTGATACACATACAGGACCTAATTACACCTGGCTTGTGGGCCGCTGGTCGGCCGCAGCCATCTGGTGAGTGTGCACCTAATTTGGGTACCTGGAGATGCACTTAATTAAAATAAGAAAGAATCACTTTACTATTAAGCCAAAATCACAGTGATTGGGACCTTCATCTCCAACACATATAAATTGTACTTCAAGCCTAGGTTTACAATGACAGCGGGAATGAAATCGTGCGAGTTTAGCTAAACTCCCACGATTTAATTCCTGCATGTCAGTCCAGACTTCGGGCGGGGGGGGGGAGGGAGGGATTTCAGAGACATATCTGTGGGTGTCTATTGAAATTGCACCCCAAAGTCGCCAAAAGTAGTACAGAAACCACTTTTGGGAATCAGTGCGGCACTGCAAATGCGGCTTCGCACCGATTCGGACATGCCATTGCAGGCAATAGCCGCCGATTTGGCATGCGATTTGACACGTCAAATCGCATGCCAAATCGCTGCAATGTATACCAGGGCTCAAAGATTATTTTATTACTTGTCACTTAAGTCGTAGGGACTGTTTATAAATTTTCAAGAGACTAGCGCCTGTCCTTTAAAATGACTTTTCAAATTGGAAGTGTTTTCACACTTAAAGGGGCAGCAGGGTCCATTTGCAGCATATTTTTGTAAAACCACTGGTGTTGTAGTTGTATTTCAAGAACAGCGCCTGCAAATTGGGTTTGTTATAGTTTAAACCTATATTATTCTTTGGTACTAGCTGCTTCCTTTGTCCACTAAGTGTCGCATATGTATGAAAGAAAACAGTTTGGCCTACAGAAATCACTTCAACTTTTCACTTTTGTGAAATGAAAACAGAATTATGTAGGAATCTTTTGCTTTCAGATTATGTCATATTGTATGGGAGGCATGTTTTTCTGTCACATTCTATTTTTATCAATTGTGACGTAATTCAGACTACACACCTTGAGTCAGAGACATATGACAACTGTAAATGGTCATAGTTCAATGCATTTTATTGCTGAAACACATAAGAAATATCCTGAGATGATTTCTACACAGCTACCGAGCAATTGAATGAGAAGATTACACCATTACTTGTAGCTTTTATTGCTTGCTGTAGACTTTTGACGCAGGAAAAATTAAGCATTTTGCTTCCTACAGTTTACATTTCCTGGTAAATGAAAGATCAACTTAAAGAAGATCGGTAACAATAATTAAACAATTTAACTCAGTTAAAGTGGTTCTAAAGCCTTAAGGTTTTTCAGTTTAATATATTCTATGCATTAAGGTGAAAAAACCTTCTGTGCTGCATTCCCCCACCACCCTAATTCTTACCTGAGCCCAATCCGATCCAGCAATGTGCACAACAGCAGCGGCTCCCACCGCTGTCTACCTCCTCATTGGGCAGTTTGATAGCAGTGGAAGCCATCAATCAAATGCTATGACACGGGAGCAGGGCCGCGTCCCTCTGTGTCAATGGACGCAGCAGCGGGACTTGGGAGCGAGCACACACGGGTGACCCCATGAAACCAAGCTTTCCCTGGGGTCACCCGCCGAAGAGGCGGGTCCTAAAGCACCGGCGGGGGACCCCAGAAGAGGAAGATTGGGGCTGCTCTGTGTAAAACCATTACACAGAGCAGGTAAGTATAGACATGGTTGTTATTTTAATAAAATAAAAAAAAACAACCACTTTAAACTACCTGTAATTCCCATGCCAGAGATGAGCTCTTCCCCTCTGCTTATTGTCTTGGCTCTTGATTGGATAGATTGATAGCAGCGCAGCCATTGGCTCCCGCTGCTGTCAATCAAATCCAATGATGCGGGTGCCGGGGGCGGGGCCGGCATTCTGCGTCTATGGACTCGGGAACGCGCCTGCAAGGATTCTCCTAGGGGGTTATATGATGCGGGGAGGACCAGCGCCGACGAGGGACCCCAGAAGTCGAGGACCAGGGCCACTCTGTGCAAAACGAACTGCACAGTGGAGGTAAGTATGACATGTTTGTTATTTAAAAAAATAAAAAAACGATCCTTTACAATCACTTTAGGTCATCCAGGACTTTTGTTCGCTCTTTTAAATTGGTTTCCTAATGGGATGCACTGGCTAAAGCCCTTATTTGTGCTTTTAAAGCAAACCCATCACAAAAAAAAACAATAAACGAAGCCTTGCAATCACTTTAATAAACATAAAATTTATTTTAAAGCCAAAATAAGATCTAAATTTTACTTTTTAGTAGGGTTGTCCCGATACCACTTTTTTAGGACCGAGTACAAGTACCGATACTTTTTTTCAAGTACTCGCCGATACCGATTACCGATACTTTTTTTTAATGTCACGTGACAGTTTTTTTTTTTTTTTTAACAATGCTTTCTTTTTTTTCGGGGGGGGGGGGGGGGGGGGGGGAGGGGTGAACGGTGTCTGTGTGTTTTGTTTTTTTTTATTTACAATTTTTATTTTTTACAATAATAATTTTTTTATTCATTTTTGCAATATGTGTTTTTTTTTTTTTTTTTAAATCAGCCCTGTTGGGGGGCTTTGGTGAGATATCAGGGGTCTTAACAAACCCCTGATATCTCCCCCTTGAGACAGAGAAAGAGACCGAGGATAGAGATTCCCCAGTCCCTTTCTCTGCAGCCTCAGCTGCACTGAGAATGAATGGAGAAGACAGCGGCTCCTCTCCATTCATAGACTGACACATCGTAATCACAGGAGATTACAATGTTTCAGTTATGTGAATGGACAGAGTCAGCTGACTCTCTCCATTCACACAGGAAGGAGGAGGGGGACGGCGGACCGAAGGGGACAGCGGAGAGGCAGAGGAACGGAGGAACGGAACGGAGGGGGACAGATAAGGAGAGAGGGACAGAGGAACGGAACGGAGGGGACAGCGGAGAGGCAGAGGAACGGAGGAACGGAACGGAGGGGGACAGATAAGGAGAGGGGGACAGAGGAACGGAACGGAGGGGACAGCGGAGAGGCAGAGGAACGGAGGAACGGAACGGAGGGGGACAGATAAGGAGAGGGGGACCGAGGAACGGAACGGAGGGAGACAGAGGAGAGGGGGACAGAGGAACGGAACGGAGGGAGACAGAGGAGAGGGGGACAGAGGAACGGAACGGAGGGAGACAGAGGAGAGGGGGACAGAGGAACGGAACGGAGGGAGACAGAGGAGAGGGGGACAGAGGAACAGAGGTGGCATGGAGGAGGATGCAGTGACAGTCAGCGGTGATCGCGTGGGGAAGTTACAAGCACCGATCACCGCTGTATGTCACTGAAAGCCGCGGGGGGGAAGCTAGTAACTCCCCCACACGCCGATCACCGCTGACTGTCATAGTATCGGCGGAAGCATCGGGAGCATTTGCCCGAGTACAAGTACTTGGGCAAATGCTCGGTATCGGTGCCGATACCGATACTAGTATCGGTATCGGGACAACCCTACTTTTTAGACCATGCTAAGCTTTTTATTTAACCACTTGACCTCCAGAACATTTACCCCCCCCCCCTTAATGACCAGGCCACTTTTTGTGATACGGCACTGCATTACTTCACTTTAACTGACAATTGCGCAGTCATGCAACGCTGTACCCAAATAAAATGTATTGCATTTTTTTCCCACAAATAGAACTTTCTTTTTGGTGGTATTCGATCACCACTGTGTTTTTTATTATCTTGCGCTATAAACAAAAGCAGACTGAGAAATTTGACCATCAAAAAAATATAACACAATATTTTTTACTTTTTGCTATGATACATATCCATTAAAATTTTTTTTAAAAAAAATCGAATTTCTTCATAAATTTAGGCCAATTTGTATTCTGCTACGTTTTTGCTAAAAAAAAAAAATATTGATTTCTTTATGCGTTACCTTATAGCTTCTACATAATAGGATATATGCTGGAATTTTTATTTATTTTTTAATACTAGTATTGGTGGCGATCAGTGACTTATAGCAGGACTGCGATATTTCAGCGGACAATCGGACACTAACTGACACTTTTGACACATTGCGGGAACCAGTGACACAAATACAGTGATCAGTGTTTTAAATATGCACTGTCAATGTAATATTGACACTGGCTGGGAAGGGGTTAAATATCTAGGGTGATCAAAGGGTTAATTGTGTGCCTAACCAGTGTTTTGGTGTACTGTATGTGGTGCTTTTACTAAGGGAAGTCATGTATTTTCTTCCCTGCTTTGCAGGGAATGACGCCATTCCCTGCTATGCCATCACGAGATTGCAGACGTGGCGCTTCATTTGTAGGCTTTCATCCTGCCTTGCAGTGCTTTCCGAAGCGCCGAGTTGCTTCCGCCCGGCGCTCGTATCTATTACTACGGCCGGGCAGTTTGATTGACATCTCAGTTTGATGTCACTTCCTGTTTTCTCTCTCCCATTGCACCTGGGAGAGAGAAAACGGGAAGTATGAGAGGAGTGGACCCCTCCATCGCCGCTATGGAAGGAGACACCACAGGAGAGGACAACACACAAAAAGGTAAGTTCCCGGGGAGAACGGGGGGGGGGGGGGGGGGGGGTTCGATGTGACACAGGCTGGCTGCATTTGGCTGGACACAGGCTGGCTGCATTTGGCTGGACACAGGCTGGCTGCATTTGGCTGGACACAGGCTGGCTGCATTTGGCGGGACACAGGCTGGCTGCATTTGGCGGGACACAGGCTGGCTGCATTTGGCGGGACACAGGCTGGCAGCATTTGGCGGGACACAGGCTGGCTGCATTTGGCGGGGCACAGGCTGGCTGCATTTGGCGGGGCACAGGCTGGCTGCATTTGGCGGGGCACCACAGGAGAGGACAACACACAAAAAGGTAAGTTCCCGGGGAGAACGGGGGGGGGGGGGTTCGATGTGACACAGGCTGGCTGCATTTGGCTGGACACAGGCTGGCTGCATTTGGCTGGACACAGGCTGGCTGCATTTGGCTGGACACAGGCTGGCTGCATTTGGCTGGACACAGGCTGGCTGCATTTGGCTGGACACAGGCTGGCTGCATTTGGCTGGACACAGGCTGGCTGCATTTGGCTGGACACAGGCTGGCTGCATTTGGCGGGACACAGGCTGGCTGCATTTGGCGGGACACACAGGCTGGCTGCATTTGGCAGCATTTGGCGGGACACAGGCTGGCAGCATTTGGCGGGGCACAGGCTGGCAGCATTTGGCGGGGCACAGGCTGGCAGCATTTGGCGGGGCACAGGCTGGCAGCATTTGGCGGGGCACAGGCTGGCAGCATTTGGCGGGGCACAGGCTGGCAGCATTTGGCGGGGCACAGGCTGGCAGCATTTGGCGGGGCACAGGCTGGCAGCATTTGGCGGGGCACAGGCTGGCAGCATTTGGCGGGGCACAGGCTGGCTGCATTTGGCGGGGCACAGGCTGGCTGCATTTGGCGGGGCACAGGCTGGCTGCATTTGGCGGGGCACAGGCTGGCTGCATTTGGCGGGGCACAGGCTGGCTGCATTTGGCGGGGCACAGGCTGGCTGCATTTGGCGGGGCACAGGCTGGCTGCATTTGGCGGGGCACAGGCTGGCTGCATTTGGCGGGGCACAGGCTGGCTGCATTTGGCGGGGCACAGGCTGGCTGCATTTGGCGGGGCACAGGCTGGCTGCATTTGGCGGGGCACAGGCTGGCTGCATTTGGCTGGGGACAGGCTGGCTGCATTTGGCGGGGCACAGGCTGGCTGCATTTGGCGGGGCACAGGCTGGCTGCATTTGGCGGAACACAGGCTGGCTGCATTTGGCGGGACACAGGCTGGCTGCATTTGGCGGGACACAGGCTGGCTGCATTTGGCGGGACACAGGCTGGCTGCATTTGGCGGGAAACAGGCTGGCTGCATTTGGCGGGACACAGGCTGGCTGCATTTGGCGGGACACAGGCTGGCTGCATTTGGCGGGGCACAGGCTGGCTGCATTTGGTGGGGCACAGGCTGCATGTAAGGACAGACTCCGCTGGGGACACCTAATGGTATCTGGTGGCAGGCGACGTGGCTTGTGACACGCTCAGGGCTCCCACTGATTCTGCATTATGGTGAGTTGAATGATTTCATTGCAGGTGGTACTTTAACTTAATGCATAGAATACAGTATGGTAAAAAACCTTCTGCCTTTACAACCACTTTCAAGCGGTTGTATACCCCTTTAGCACATTTTTACCTACAGGTATGCCTATAATAAGGCTTACCTATAGGTAAAATTAATATCTCCTAAACCTGTACGGTTTAGGAGATATTCACCTTGCATGCAGCCGATGATGTCCGGTGGATGCTGCCAGTGTTTCGTCAGATTAGGCAACCCATCAGATTTTGTAACAGAAGTGACGTTCCATCGCCGCCATCTTGCTACACCCCGCACTCATCCACAGTAAGGATACAGTGAGAAGGAGGCAAGTGGACATCTTGTTATACCCACCGAAGTCTTGCATTTTACTCTTATTTTTAACAGTAAACTGAGCTTATACAGTGAAATGCGGTATTCAAAAGTCCATTAGACTGTTTAAATGTTGAATTTTAAAAGCAGCGGCAAGCCTGCTGATCTCACAAATTTGCTAATATGACAGAACACCGCTGCTTTTACAATTCAACATCAAAACAGTCAGACGGATTTCAAAATACTGAATTTCACAATATAAGCTTAGTTTACTGTTAAAAATAAGTGTGAAATGCAAGGCTCCAGAGGGTGTAACAAGATGTCCGCTTGCCGCCTTCTCACTGTATCCTTTACTGCGGACGAGTGCAGGGTGTAGCAAGATGGCGGTGATGGAACGTCACTTCCGTTACAAAATCTGAAGGGTCGCCTAATCTGACGAAACACCGAAAAATCAGAGCTCCTTGCCGGAAAGAAGACTCCCGCGTGCATACGCGTCATCGGTGATTTTTCCGGGTTCGCGGCTCCGGCACTGTGAGTGGCCGGAGCCACGAACCCGGAAAAATCGTTGAGGCAAAATATCAGCTCCCTCAGTGGTGACTGGGAGACGGTGCGGGGGCTTTGTTCTAAGGTAAGTATTGCATAATGAGCTAGTATGCGGTACATACTAGCTTATTATGCCTTTGCCTTATAGTATTTTTTTTTTTGGGTATACAACCACTTTAAGCTATAAGAGAGCGAAAGAACTTCAAGACAACCATATTAAAGAGTCTACCTGACCCCATAGATTAGCTATATTTATCTGTGCATCAAAAGCAATAAAATACATGCATTATCTATGTACAGCAAAAGGAGACAAAGCTCACCAGTCATTTCTACGCACATTTAGCACAGTAAACAATAAAACGCAGGCTTACCTTATTGGTTATTGTAATGGTTTCTCCTTCTTTCACAGTCAGCTCATTATTTCCAGGTTCCGCCACAAACTCATACAAAACTTTTGCCTGCAAGGTTAACAAAACCGTATATATAAATCTTTCTCAAGAAATGATAATATTGATTTTTTTTTCATTTACTTAACTAAAAATAACTTCTGACTCATATTCCCTCACTAATGTTTCACTGGTGAGATTTTTAACACACAAACATCCCAGTGTAGAACAAAAAAAAGGCATAGATGAGCAACAAAAGAACAAAAAAAAAAAAAAAAACACAAAAAAAAACCACAAAAAAAAAAAAGGAAAAGGAGCCCCCTCCCCCCCCCCAAAAAAAAAACAATCCCACAACAAACTCAAAAAGGGTAATAACCCAGCCCTGGTGTGGTTTTGCCTAGACAGGTATGCCCACTACCTTACCCTCCAGCCGGAGGTGTGATTTTTAGCGATTTTGTGCGGTGACTCCCTGCTCATTCTTACAGGAAAATATCAGTTCACGCGGTCCTTTCCTCCCCAAACCCCCCAGTCCCTTCACCAGGAGAAGCAGTAACCTCTAGGTGCGTAAAATGGCCGCCCGTTGAGAAAATCCTTACATTAGTCTCTGGTTGGTCTGCACTCCTCTAGCACTCCAAAAAGACTTATCCTTCACGAATCAGCAGCAAAACTCCAAGGTCAGTGAATATACCTGGTAATGTAGTTAGTCCACAGATGCCATCCACCCGCCCCAGACCCTATCAAACTTGGTTAGAGCCCCTCTGCTTAGATAGGTAGCTTTATAATATGGTACTGCTTTGTTCACCAGAGACTTCCAGGCCTCCAATGTTGGGGTACACGAACTCTTCCATGATAGGACAGTTGGTTTTTTAGCATAGAACAATAATAGAGTGAGAAAAGTTCGTATAGCCCTAGTAGTGGCTAAAGGTTCAACCAAGTGCAACAAGCATACTTTAATAGACAGTGGGATTGAAATAGGAGGTGACCAAGCTAATACATTGCGTTATAGCTTGCCAGTATGTTTTGATATGGGGGCAGTCCCAAAATATATGCATAAAGTTTGCCATAGGCGTTGAGCATCTCCAACATAAAGACTGTTGGTTCCCAAATATTTTCGCTAATCTAGCCGGAGTGAGGTATATTCTATGTAGGAATTTATATTGAATTAAACGATCTCTGGTAGAGACTAGGTATTGAAACGCGGCCCCCCACATGTCGTCCCAGTCATCCCTGTCTAGCCCTGGGGCCGCCGCCTCCCAGGCAAGTCTGCAAGGTTCCATTAATCTAACCGTTTCCTAGAAAAGGTCCTTATATAGGCTAGAGACTGGTTCTCGACTTATACTCGAGTATATACGGTATATTTATAAAGCAGTGAATGTTACATTGAGAGCAGGTGTATCTTTCTTGTACATGTGTTTTAAACGGATTGACTTGCCTGTAGTGATTGTTTGGTGAATGTTACATTCACTGCTTTTAAAAATATGTCCTCCCCCCTAGGAGAACATGATGTTATCAAACCTTTAGGGCTCATGTACACTGCTGCTGGTAAATGGACGTTCAGAGGCAGTTGGAGGCTTTTTTCAGCCACCCCTGAACTTATCCAATGTTATCTTATGTGTACATGTACACAGGTTAGTTTAATGTCGTTTTTAGGCAGTTGAGTTTAGAGGCTTTTCTTTCAAGGCAAAAAAATTAGTTCAGACGGCGACGTTTCCGACGTCAAACGCGTCCAAATGCATCTGAACGCGGCTAAACGCTGTAATTCGCATTTAGCCACTTGATCATTCTTATGGGAGGCGAGAGGGGACACCCCCCCTCCCGCCGCCCTCCGGTGCTTGTACCGACTCACTGCTACGATTGGTGAGTCGGTCACAGGATCCGCCAGCCCCGGATGTTTGGCATAGAGATTTCCGGCGGACCAGATGGTCGCCGGAGTCTCTATGATCGTTCGGAGGCCGGGCGCGATGTTATGACGTCACGCCTGGCCTCTATATTAAAAAAAACGGCGCTGCTTCGGCTGGGAAGCAATCTTTTTTTTTTTTTTTTTTTTTTGGTTCAGGCTTCTAAGCCTAGAGGTGAGATGTGGGGTCTTATTGACCCCACATCTCACTGTAAAGAGCACCTGTCATGCTTATTCCTATTACAAGGGATGTTTACATTCCTTGTAATAGAAATAAAAGTGATTCAAAAATTTTTTTGGGGAAAAAAGTGTCAAGCTAAAATAAAGTAAAATTAACAATAAAAAAAATAAATAAATTTTTAAACGCCCCTGTCCCCGTGAGCTTGCACGCAGAAGTGAACGCATACTTAAGTCCCGCCCACATATGAAAACGGTGTTCAAACCACACAAGTGAGGTATCGCCGCGAACGTTAGAGCGAGAGCAATAATTTTGGCCCTAGACCTCCTCTGTAACTCAAAACATGTAACCAGTAAAAAATTTTAAAACGTCGCCTAAGGGGATTTTTAAGTAGCGAAGTTTGGCGCCATTCCACGAGCGTGTGCAATTTTGAAGCGTGACATGTTGGGTATCTATTTACTCGGCGTAACTTCATCTTTCACATTATGCAAAAACATTGGGCTAACTTTACTGTTTTGTTTTTTTTAAAGCACAAAACAGTTTTTTTTCCCAAAAAAACACATTCGAAAAATTGCTGCGCAAATACCGTGCGAGATAAAAAGTTGCAATGACCGCCATTGTATTCTCTAGGGTCTTTGCTAAAAAAACATATATAATGTTTGGGGGTTCTATGTCATTTTCTAGCAAAAAAATTATGATTTTTACATGTAGGAGAGAAATGTCAGAATTGGCCTGGTAGGCAAGTGGTTAAGCCTCAAGCGGTGTCCCATACTTATCTGAGGAATTTAGAATCACACCACATGTAGGAACCCTGTCCTATTCTATTGTGTCACTTGCTGAATTTAATGTTGCTGCTAAGCTGTAACCAGCCTGAGGATTTGTTTACCTTTTTCTGGGCTCTGCAGCTCTTTCCTGAGTTTAGCGAGTTGATTGCTTCTGTCTGTTACTGTGAAGGAGGTTCCAGTAATCAGAGTGGGAAGAACAATCATAGGGTCCCCAACCAATCCCAGAGGAGAGTGTTTGGGTTTGGGAGATGATAAAGTTTGGGCCTGGTGTGCACTAGTGCAATGCGATTACAGGTGTGATTATGTAGTGCGAGTTGTTTGTGATTTGGATGCGATTTGGATGCGATTTTACTCCTGTGCAGCTTTTGATGTGATTTTATGCCTTGGGTGCTGCTGCTGCTGTTGCTGTAAACTACTAATTCTACCTCTGTTAAGGGAACTGGGAGGATACTTTACTTGTTTTAAACTTTTTTTTAATTTTATTTCTTCAATTACTTCCTGGTTTCCAGGTCTAGACAAATGTTGTCATACATCCCAGTAGTCTTCAGGAAGGGAGAAGGGGTTTCTTCAGCTAAGCACATCCTCCTGTCTGTATGCTTGAGTTAAGGGGAGATGGATTCCAGGAAGTAACTGCTAGATGGATCATCTGCCCTTACTCAAGGCGGCCAAGGCCAGAAATAGGGGGATGTTTTTCAAAGTGATTTCTCAGCAAAATAAAGCATGGAGACATCGATGGGTGAATTTACACTGAATGATTTAAATAGCTTTTTGGTTTGTGGTGAGCAGTTGCAGTGTACTTCTGCTTTAAGAAAGACTTTAACTGTTCTTACAGTGTCATAGATCTTCCTGGCTGCTCCCACACAATTACCGCTAACAGACGTCTCTTAAAGGACCTACTACTAATTGAAAATACCTGAATATTTTTGAGCTTTTTTGGGGGTATCCTGTACCCTTAAAGGGGTTGTAATCCCTCACAGTTTTTCACCTTAATGCATACTATGCATTAAGGTGAAATACTTTTGCTGCATCACCCCCCAGACCCCCCGTTTTCCTTACCTGAACCCGATCGTTCCAGCGATGGGGATGAGCACAGCAGCTCCATCCGCTGTCTCCGGTCCTCATTGGTTAGAATAATAGCAGCAGGAGCCATTGGTTCCTGCTGCTGTCAATCAAATCCAGTGACACGGGAGCCGGAGCCGAGGCCCGCTGTCTGTGTCAATGGACGCAGCAGCAGCAGGACTCGGGAGCGCGCCCGCACAAGTGCCCCCATGGAAAGCAGCTTTCTTTGGGAGGCACTCGAGAGGAGGGGGAGCCTGGAGCGCCGCTAAGGGGACCCTAGAAGACGAGGATTGGGGCCGCTCTGTGCAAAACCCTTGCACAGAGGAGGCAAGTATGACATGTTTGTTATTTAAAAAAACAAAACAAAAACAAAGCTTTACAATCAATTTAAACCAGGGATATGCAATTATCGGACCTCCAGCTGTTGCAGAACTACAAATCCCATGAGGCATTGCAAGACTCTGACAGCAACAAGCATGACACCCAGAGGCAGAGGCATGACGGGACTTGTAGTTCTGCAATCCCTGCTTTAAACCCTCTCCTCTAGAACAGATTTCAGCAATTAAAAGACTAAAAGTGGCTGGTGCCCAACTTCATTTTAATCATACATCAAAGATCAGACCCTGAGACTGAAATGTTAGACTACCTCACTGCTTAAGGAGTCATCCCGCACCACCCCAAAAGAAGAAATACTACACACAGTTTTCAGACTCCGATATTTCCTGCTCCAGGATCTCTTCACGACATTTCTTGGTCTCAGTCTGGAGTTCAGGAACATTAAGATAGAGAAGAGTATAGGATATCAACCTATCTGTAATCTACATTTGGTGGAGTTTTTTAACATGACAAAATACCATCTACACCAACTATCTAATTTGCACTGATGTAAGCAAATTCTCGAACTGAAGTAGCCCATGCCAGGGCACTTGCAGATATAACAGGATCACTTCCAGTGTTATCATAAGAAACATTGCAACCCTGGCTTACCCTATGACATACAGAACTATGTGCATGTATTTCAGCAAAAATAAATCTCCCAGTACAATAAACTTTAGGACTTTGCTACATTCCATATAACATGCTACCTACAAAGTGAGCAAATTACAGGAGCACTGGGATGAGATTTCTAGCAAATCCAGTAACTACATACTGTTGCAGCAACTGCAAATAAGATTTATTACCGCAGTTTTTTAGAGGAATGGCAGCTAAACATTTTTATTTGTAGACCACGAAAGGGTTAGAACCCCAGTCAGGTTTTTATTAGTGTGTATCCCTGTTGGGAAGATTTCTTCTAATTTTGTAGCCCAGAAACTATACATGAAGCTAGAAGAAACTGCCCTAATGGACACACTCTCAATAGTAAATACTTGACAGAGGTTCTCACCCTTATTTAAGCTACTAAAAAAGTGCTTTATCCCTGTCTGTATCTCCATTGAAAAGACCTTAGAGTCTAGACCTTTCCTTACTTCCTATTCTGTTAGCCACCAATAAAGTTAAAGAATGTTCCCAAAGAGGACAAAGTGATAAAAACCCAAAAACTATATTCAGAAAGAAAAAAAGTAACTGGGTTAGAGTTGGACTTTAACCGCTTGCCGCCCGTGTAACGTCATATGACGTTGCGGACTTTGAGCAGTGATATCTGAATGATGCCTGCCGCTCCAGTCATCATTTAGATATCTTCCTTTAGAGCCGGCGATTCCCTACGCCATAAGAATGAGCTTGATCGTTCTTACAAGCAGCGGGAGGGTCTCCCGCCGCCCTCCCATCGGCGAACCGGAGAAGGAACCGCCCGGCCTCGGGTGCTGACCATAGAGATTTCCGGCGGGCCAGATGGTCCCCGGAGTTTCTATGATCGTTCGGAGGCCGGGCACGATGTTATGAAAAGAGGCCGGGCGCCTCCGCATTTGAAAAAATGCCGCCGTCTTGGCTGGGAAGCCAAGATAGTTTTTTTATTTTTTTTATTTCAGACATCTCAGCCTAGAGGGGAGATGTGGGGACCTATTGACTTATTGATTCCTTGCAATAGGAAAAAAAGTGACCAAAAAAAAAAAGGGAAAAAGAAATATATCAAAATAGAAAAATAAAAGTAAAAGAAAAAAAAAGAAAAAAAAAGGGGCCCTGTCCCCGCGTGCTCGTTTGCAGAAGCGAACGCATACGTAAGTCAAGCCCACACACTTTGTGAGGTATCGCCACGAACATTAGAGCGAGAGCAATAATTCTAGCACTAGACCTTCTTTATAATGCAAAACATGTAACCTGTAAAAAATGTTAAAGCGTCACCTACGGGGATTTTTAAGTACCAAAGTTTGGCACCATTCCACATTGCGTGTGCAATTTTGAAGCATGACATGTTAGGTATCTGTTTACTCGGCGTAACATCACCTTTCACATTATACAAAATAATTGGGTTAACTTTACTGTTTTTATTTGTTTAATGCGATGAAACAGTTTTTTTTCCCAAAAAAACACGTTCGAAAAATTGCTGCGCAAATACTGTGCGAGATAAAAAGTTGCAACGACCGCCATCTTATTCTTTATGGTCTCTGCTAAAAAAATATATAATATTTGTGGGTTCTGTATAATTTTCTAGCAAACAAATAATGATTTTTACATGTAGGAGAGAAATTGGGGTAGAAAGTGGTTAAAGTGCAACTAAAGCTTCCTGTATGACAGTTCAAACAAGTCCCAAATCCAGTTACTATGTGATGCACAAGCCTCACAAAGTAAACAGAAATCTCCTTTTACCTTCCAGGACAGGGACAAAATCCTCCTCCATTTGTGTCTCACATGCTCACACGCTAAGACACTGCAGCTCACGATGGGCAGGTTTCCGCAACAAAGGGCAGAGCTGTCAAACGCATACTAAATTATCTCAATTTGTCAAGCTGAAACGCAACACATGCCCAACGCCCGTCAACACAGGCCCTTAAAATTAAAAAAAAAAAAAATCTTAATTCAGTTTACAAAAAGCTGTACTATACAAAAATATAGTATATATCGTATTGAAAAAAAAAATATGTAAATAGTTGAATGTCCATAGCCTGGCCTAGGTTCATCTGATAATCCAAAGTGCTGATAAGGGCAACGAAAAAACACTTCCCTTTCCTCTAACTTTTATAAATCATCCCTTGTGTTCTGAAAGTATATGGACAAGCGTAAACATGTGCAAAACTGACAACCGGAAACCAAAGAAAAGAAATCAAAGGAAGAATCACTTAGTACAACCTTTAGCTGTCCAAGTTAAACAGGAAAAGTTGACTTCCTTATCAGAGAGAAGGTCCATCACTGATTAATCGTATTCTGAAACTGCCACCTACAGAACAGTTACAAAGAATTGTGTGTTGATCTTTGCTGAAATAAAATCTGGATAAATACATTACATTAGCCACTTTATTAGGTTCGCCCATTCAATTACTTGGTAACACAAATTGCTAATCAGCCAATCACATGGCAGCAACTCAATCCATTTAGGCATCTAGACGTGGTGAAGACGACTTGCTGAAGTTCAAACCGAGCATCAGAATGGGGAAGAAAGGGGATTTAGGTGACTTTGAACGTGGTATGGTTGTTTGTGCCAGACGGGTTGGTCTGAGTATTTCATAAACTGCTGATCTACTGGGATTTTCACGCACAACCATCTCTAGGGTTTACAGAGAATGGTCCGAAAAAGAGAAAACATCCAGTGAGGGGCAGCTGCGTGGATGAACATGCCTTGTTGATGTCGGGGGACTGGTTCGAGAAGATAAAAAGGCAACAGTAACTGAAATAACCTGTCAGGGCTGGGCTCAGCCCGTCCTTCTCTGAGCTGGCCGCTCAGCTGTCGGCTAATTGCCAGCTCCTATCTCTCCACAGATACTCAGCTGTTGATGATATCCTGCTCCTCAGTCCTGCCTACTTAAGCCGTCCAGTCCAGAGGATCTCTGCCTTCGCCTTAGTCAACATCACAGAGACGCTCTCCTGCATTTCTTTTTAAAAGACTTGCTTGGCTGACATCCCTTCTGGCTCCAGATCCTGCTTACTGTTTTACTATGCTCATCTCTGACTCCCTGACCTTTGGCTTGTCTGACTATCTGTTCCCGTTCCTGAACTTTGGCTATGTTTTGACTACGTTTTTTCTATTTACTTTTATTATTAAACAAGTGTGATTTAACTGTACTTCTGTCTCGGTCTGATTTCATGGTTCCTGACATAACCACTCATTACAACTAAGGTATGCAGAATACCATATCTCTGTGACATTCAGATGGTAGGGTGTGAGATTTTCCCTTAAACAACATGAAAGCATGGATCCATCCTGCTTTGTATCAGAGGCTGGTGGTGGTGTAATGGTATGGTAGATATTTTCTTGGCACACTTTGGGCCCCTTATTACCAATTGAACATCGTTTTTAACGCCACGACCTACCTGAGTATTGTTGCTGACCATGTCCATCCCTTTAGGACCGCAGTGTACCCATCTTCTGATGGCTACTTCCAGCAGGATAATGCACCATGTCACAAAGCTCAAATCATCTCACCACTGGTTTCTTGAACATGACAATGAGGTCATTGTACTCCAATGGCCTCCACAGTCACCAGATCTCATCCAATAGAGCACCTATGGGATGTGGTGGAACAGGAGATTCACATCATGGAAAATCTGCAGCAACTGCGTGATGCTATTGTGTCAATATGGACCAAAATCTTTGAGGTGCGTTTAGAACACCTTGTTAAATCTATGCCACGAAGAATTAAAGGGGTTACCCTCGCCGTTTTTCACCTTAATGCCGATTAAAGGGGACGTACAGGTATTCCCATTTGCCCACCGCTGCCATTGTGCCGACGTATATCGGTCGCAGTGGTCGGCAAGTGGTGAACTAAATTATACACCAAACATTTTTGAGGCTTTTGTCCAATTTATTGATTAATCAAAACAATAATCGGCCAACTAATTGAATATGAATAAAATGATTAGTTGCAGCGCTAGAGCCATGTCACATGGGACAAAGCCAATAAACATCAACTGCCATTATCATACATAGTCATTCACTACATATACAGTACATTTCCCCATTGCTGTAAGTTCGTTTTTATGCAGCAACTTGCATGAATTTCAGAGATGCTGCTGGTGAAGCACTGTCGGTGCCTACATTGTGCTGATGAACCGGACTGCATAAAGGAGGACATTCCTACTGCATGCTGGACAGGGTGTCTTGGTGCTACATTTTGGCACCCAGCATCATGTTAGCCAACATAAACAAAATTAGATTCAATGTGATCCATTCATAGAAAGATTTTTGCTCAAAGGGTTTTAACTGGCTAAAACACTTATGGATTCTGTGTTTCAAACAGGGGGTTGCCCGGATTGCCACTTCCTGACTGCTCTGCCTACAATTATGGCACCACTGGGTGAAAACACTTTAAAAATGGTGGAGTTTAAACTTCAGTAACGACTTAGCATAATAAGAGACTGTTCCTTCACGAAATGGATGAATATGAATTATGAATTATTCCTTACCACCTCTTACTGGCAGGCGCTTGTGTGAGTGATCAGAACACCAGCAGTGTCGAGTGTGCAGCCATATCCAGGAAAAAAAAAAAGATAGTCATGGATATGGGATTGGTTTCCTGCCAAAAGCCAAGTGGAACGTCAAAGAACTCATTGCTGTCCAGATTGCTACATGATAATACCTTTCCTGCAAGCCTGTGGGAGATGCAGAAATCCTGTTTTCTTCCAAGCTTCCTAGTCAAGAGACTCCTTGTGTACTGTTTACTGGAAAATGAACCACACCAAAGTCAACATCCAAATACATGTTGGACTTGTGATACAGCTGCAGCAACCCATTGCATCCATTATACAATTATTTTCAAAATGAGATTTGGAAGCTAACAGCAGTTTAATGGAAGTTCACTCTTCCATCCTGACTGTACCCCCTGATGTCACCATAAATCACCTAACCCAGATACTAGCAGACTTATTAAAGACACGCCACCAGAATTGTAAAATTGTAGTTTGTAGGGGCCAAGCTAATCCAAAATTAATATTCGCATTACATTTTTATGCAGTCGCTGTGTGTGCGCTGTAATATACTTTAGTAGCGTTAGCTACATACAGTATGCGTGCTGTGTTCCGGTAGCAGTACTGGCCACTTACCGTCTGCTGCCAGAACTAAACAGAATTGGGCTGAGCATTTCTCCGGCATTCAGGAGAAGCCTTATGGTTTTAGTAATAAAACAAGGCTTCTTCAGATTGGCCGAGGTTAAAATCATGACTTCATCTGCCTGCCTCTTCACCTCGGCCAATTCGGGGAAGCATTTTATTCATTAATAAAAATACAAGGCTTCTCTTGAATGGTTGGGAAGCACCAAGCCCAACTCTACTCAGTTCTGCCAGTAGATGAGAATTCACCCGTACTGCTGTTGGAACAGAGCACCGCATACTGTACAAAGCAAATGCTACTACAGTATATTATAGCAAACAGTGGCACATAGTTATGTAATAGAGATGTTTCATTTGGACCAGCTTGGCTCTGGAATTCTACTTTAAACTGAAAAGTTTAGTTGTTCTTTAACATTTAGACCTACCTCCTGGCAATCGCAGCCATCGATTTGTTATATGAATTACCTGTCTGAGGGATTTCAGTGGATTAATGTTATAATATAAATTGGAGCTTAATCTCCTATGTATTATTTAGTTGCCTAGTTATGTTTGTTAGTAAAGTTTGGCTGTGTTCTTCTTTCATTTTCCGCAGGGGATGTAGGAGTCAAGAGAGACACAAGCTACATTAAGGATATCATGTTTGCAATAGTTGTGAATAGTCATTACAATTTTTAAATCTCATTACTGGAGCTCAGTGGTTTCTCGGATAACCAGCTTGTGTCTCAATTGGCTTGCTGCCTTTTGGTGATATGTGAACAATGGGGGACAACTTCAGTCACTTACAATGTTCACGAATAGTTATAAAATAGTGTTCTACTATGGCAAGTATTTCTCAGTGTTGAGAGCTCCAAGTAAAAGTGTGTTAGGTATGCTCCTGTCTCAACTTGCGTACCTGTTGTGTTCTCTTACAGAGGAAACAGTGACAGCTACTCTATTACCACTGGACCAATGGTTATGTTACTTCGAATTTCAGATGTTGTTATTTTAAATTGGTTGGTAGTAGGGTATACTAGAGCAAAGAGTACCTGTCATTTCCTACCATATCCTAAGAGCTGCTCCCTGCTTATTAGAACCAATATTCACAGTATTCAGTACCGTTTTTATTTACAAGCATTCTATTATAAATACCTAAGGAAACAACCCCTATGTAAAAAGATCCAAACTCAAGGTGAAAGGTTATGTATACGTGATGCTTGTGGTATGAGCTGCAAAGAATACTAACCAAAAAATATTGGTAAGCATAAAAAGATGATGTTGCACATAAACCAAACTAGAGAGGACACCTGGACAGCAATCATACATTGACTCATGATTGTGTACTGAATACCAAGTTTCATTTACTTCCAAGTCACATGGTGCCCGCACCAGCGGCTAGGGGCGGGCACCATCTCTAGGGGCGACTTGGTGCGGGCACCATCTCTAGGGGCGACTGGGTGCGGGCACCATCCCTAGGGGCGACTGGGTGCGGGCACCATCCCTAGGGGCGACTGGGTGCGGGCACCATCCCTAGGGGCGACTGGGTGCGGGCACCATCCCTAGGGGCGACTGGGTGCGGGCACCATCCCTAGGGGCGACTGGGTGCGGGCACCATCCCTAGGGGCGACTTGGTGCGGGCACCATCCCTAGGGGCGACTTGGTGCGGGCACCATCCCTAGGGGCGACTTGGTGCGGGCACCATCCCTAGGGGCGACTTGGTGCGGGCACCATCCCTAGGGGCGACTTGGTGCGGGCACCATCCCTAGGGGCGACTTGGTGCGGGCACCATCCCTAGGGGCGACTTGGTGCGGGCACCATCCCTAGGGGCGACTTGGTGCGGGCACCATCCCTAGGGGCGACTTGGTGCGGGCACCATCCCTAGGGGCGACTTGGTGCGGGCACCATCCCTAGGGGCGACTTGGTGCGGGCACCATCCCTAGGGGCGACTTGGTGCGGGCACCATCCCTAGGGGCGACTTGGTGCGGGCACCATCCCTAGGGGCGACTTGGTGCGGGCACCATGCCTAGGGGCGACTTGGTGCGGGCACCATGCCTAGGGGCGACTTGGTGCGGGCACCATCCCTAGGGGCGACTTGGTGCGGGCACCATCCCTAGGGGCGACTTGGTGCGGGCACCATCTCTAGGGGCGACTTGGTGCGGGCACCATCTCTAGGTGTGACTTGGTGCGGGCACCATCTCTAGGTGTGACTTGGTGCGGGCACCATCTCTAGATTTGTGTATTTCTAAAGCTACTGTAATTTCACTGTTGAAATGAAATGCATCCTCTTAAGCAATTAGGCTTCACTAGAATTGTACCATTAAAAGTATTATATTTGCATATCTGTTAAAGAGTAAATAAAACAGTAACGAGACATAGTTAGCTTTCTAACCAATGCATTATAAACTGGTCCTACATGTGCCTACATTATTAATAATCCTTACCACAAAACACATCAAAGAAGTAAGGATATTTACAAATTGTGTTTTAAATGAAGTCCTTTACCACAGTTAAACCTACAATGTAAAATTTATCAAGAGAATAGATTACAGTAGGCAGCTTTATATAAATGAAAAAAGTAATTATGCATCCCATTAGCTTTTTGCTAAAGGCCAAATGAATAAAGCAAACCTGTGCTTCCCCTATGTAGGGCAAACAAACAGAATTGTTTTATTGGCCTCCTCCCCAGCATCCCATATTTAATTTTCCCTCGCTCCCTCACAACTCTGTTTAGTTGCTGGGAATAAAGAAAATATCTAGTACTTGGAGGTATGAAGGAGCTTACAGTATGACTTACTCCAGGTGACAGTATTGGCCAGTCACCAAAGTTGTCACATGAAGAGTCCATAGCCTTCTGAACTGAACAACTTGTAGCGTACAAAGGGGCCTTTTGTTGCTCTCAGCAGCTAAACGACGTGGTGGTGAGTATATGACGCTGATGAGAGAGGTATAAAGGGGAACCTATCACTTTTACCTGCATGGGCAAAGCACAGGCCCACTTTAAAGCCCAACTGAACGATCAGTTTAAATCAGCTAAATACAATTCAGAGGCATCAATACAAAATGTATTCCGTACCTTACCGTTTATTTTCTTTCTAAAGCAGCAATGGCCTACATAGAAGAGCCTATCCCCCCATTAGCAGATGCAGAGTAGGACCGCTGCTGTTTGTGGGGAATCCGTGTTCTTTAGAAAGCTCTGGATTTGACTCAGCAGGGGGCATATTGGACCTCTCCACTAGAAGCCACCGCTTTCCCATAGAGAGCAGGGGTCACTCCACTGAATCACCCATTAGAACCCATTAGAACACCCCCCTTACACATAACATAAATAGTTAAGACAATTTGAAAATCCTTACCATTGAGGAGAAAGGTCTAATTGAATTTTTTATAATCTCATCTTTGCAATTCAAAAGATAAAAGCATCTGCTCTGCCAAAGAGGAGGTGTGACAGTAGGGATTAGGGCATGTCATATCCTCTCATCTATCTCTGCAGTAAAAAGGAAACTACAGTTCCCATCAACCACCTGGGAATTGTAGTGAATGTGGGCGGGTACACTAGGCCTGTACATGTTGAATGTGTTGGAGAGTCTCGGTCTGCCTACAACAGCATGTGGGGCCGAATTACATCACTGCTTCTGGGAGAAAGAACTACAGAAGGGATGTGCCAAGACCAGTGGCTGGGGAATAGCAGGCATAGCAGCCAACGATCTTACACACAGGAAACCAAAGAGGATTAACAGTTTGATATGAAAATGAATAGGCTATTTCAGAGCAACTCCTGAGTGATTATTTAGTGCAGGTAGGAAATCAGCAACAAGGACATGAAAATACGTATTTGCCCAGAGTTTTGCTTTAAAGAAAACAAACTGTTGGTCTAGTTTACACCACCATTGCCCTCTGAAGAGCATTCCATTTTGTCGCATCCTTACTACCTGTTCTAGGGCAATTTCACACTGATGCAATGCGGTTTTCCTGCAGTGCAGTGTATCCGTAGTTTTTTTACCTGCGCTTTGTCAAAGACTTTCATTACATCATGTGGTTTTTGAGTATTTTTTGAAAGCACACCAGATGTAGGAATTTTGGTGCGCTTTCAGAAAACGCACCAAAATGCCCCACTTGCCACCAATATAAGGAGGTCCATCTCCCACCGATCACGGTTATAAGGGGATACCTTTCCCTTTAACCACTATTAAAAGGCAGTCCCTCTCCCTTTGACCACTAATATAAGGGGGTTGACCACTGATATAAGGCTGTCCTTTTCCCTTTGATCACTAAAATAAGGGGGTCCTTGTCCCACTTACCACCAATATAAGGAGGTCCCTCTGTCACTGACATAAGGGGGTCCCTCTCTCTTTGACCACTAATATAAGGGGGTCCTTCTTCCATTGAGCACCCCTAATATAAGGGGGCCCTTGTTCCACTAAATCACTAATTTTAGGGATTTCTTCTCCCACTGAATGAAGGCACTTTTCTACTGCCCACCAACCTAAGAAATAATTTCTCCATTAAACACCAATGTAAGGGTCATTATTGTTTCATTCATTTCATTATCATTATTATTTAAGGTACTTATATAGCGCCGTCAATGATTATTACTTAAAATAATTTGTCTTATAGAGCAGAGAGGTGTTAAAAAACTGAATCTGCTCGAAGTGTCAAGTACCCTAGGAACATTCTTTATTCTTTCATTTATCTCTTTGCTGGAGAGGAAGCTGTAACAAGGAACTGCGTCATTCATTCTGTGGATCTGTGCTTTTTGAACCTGTGCTGCTGCTGTTTCATTATTCCACCATCAGTCATCAGATCACCAGTCATTAAAAAGCTATATCTGACATAAGGAAGGGAAACCCTGCCTCTATCATGACAGCCGCCTCCTCGTAAAGGGGAAGAAGGACAGGTGATCAGCTGCAGGACGCCTATAGGCGATACTAGCAGCTAGTCCTTTGCCCTCTGCCTGCTTTTTTGGGGACAACTTTTGCCATTTCGGTGTACGTTAAACCTCAAAAATTGGAAAGACATTCAGCACTACATAAAGGTCTGATCATTACAGCAAAGCTAGTTTAAAAATATTCACAGGGGACAAAAAAATAAAAAAAACTTCAAAGCAAAAAATTATTTGATCTTAAAAATGAAAGCAGTAACTATGAATCTGCTTTCAGTTCACAAATCAGGTTATGAATATCAGCATTGTACAGCTGGTTAATATTATATGATTACACATGGTAACATTGCGTGGGTCAGCAATTCCTACTACAGCCAAATCTGCCTTGTAGCAAACATTTCCTTTGAAAAAGCGAATGCTAGTAGCAGGGAGACTTTAAATACACACCTTTGTCGTCTAACCTGTGAGATCAAACTCAGCTGAACTAATAATGAAAGAATCTGATGACTACATACTACAATGGTTGTCATCTCCCTTTGTGCCTTTGTCCCACGTTCTCAGCAGGTGTTCCATTACCAATGTCTTAACTATTGCACCCTCGTGTATTTCCAAAAAGAATGAACCTAGGCAAATATATTACACTCAAGTATGTATTCTTAACTCAAAAAAGTACTATCACTCTCAGCCTCCTCCAGATCTCTTTTTTGGCTGCTGTGATCTGACATCCTTTTAGTGTGGCTGTGTTCATTCTCTATGGTCCCACTCTATATAAGAACTCTCACTTCCGAGATGGATGAGGGTGACGAGGGACTATGGAAAGTGAAGTGTGCATAGTGCCACCACCAACGTGCACAGCTCCTTCCAAACGAATGGAAGTGAGAAAGGAAAGGAGAGGTTCCAGAGCTTACAGGAAGAAACAGGAAGAAACAATTTCATGAACAAAATATGTTACTGGGCCATTAAAGTGGTTGTAAACCCTTTACAACCACTTTTTACTACAGGCAAGCCTATAATTAGGCTTACCTGTAGCTGCACTGGATATCTCCTAAAGCTGCACGGTATTTGCATGTGCAGACGTCATCGGCACATGCGCACTTAAGCAAACTGAAGCAACGTACGTGCCGTTGCTTCAGTTAGACTGTGCCGTTACCGGCGGCTCCCGCGCGGGAGTGACGCCATACCCGGAAGTAACCCCCAGGAGCGATGTCGGCTGCCGGAGCGGTGAACGAGGAGCGCTGCGGGGGCTTCGATCTCAGGTAAGTAATTCATAAGGAGCTAGTATGCTATGCATACTAGCTCATTATGCCTTTGACTTGCAGGGGTTTTTTTTGGGTTTTTTTTTTTTTTTTTAGGGTTTACAACCACTTTAAGTAGTGAATGTGTATGGAACATTTTTGGAGAATAAGTATCTGACTTTAAAAGTATGTTGCTTTAAATTTGGCATTGTTAATAAAGTATGGCCATACGCATACAATGGGCATATGGCCAAAAAATTGGCCATACACAGTTTGAATTTTGGCCGAAATTTGAGCACTATGCGGCATTGCTGGTCTAAATAATGCATTAAATAACCGACTTTTGGCAAAGGCGTAAGTTGGAAAATTGTCAGACAAACAGCGGCTGCATCCAATCAGAAGCAGTCAAAGTTCAGGAATTCTGACAGCTGCCATTGGCCAGAATAGCTCCACAGGGAGAAGTCATCCATCCGCATTGTTAGCATCCCTGTCTAATCTGTAAGGTTTCTTTCTTTCAGCCTAAGATATCTATACATCTAAGGCCAAGCTTTAGGGTCCTTTTACACGGGCTTTCCGATCAGGTCCACCTGTCTGTTTTTCAGGCGGACCTAATTGGACCCTCCAGTCTCCCCTATGGAGTGCCCGCTGACACCTGCCACCATCCGATCCTGCCCGCAAAATCCAGATGAATGGTGGTCCTATTGTCCATCCGTCTGGTGAATCAGATCAGATAAAAACAGACAGATGGTCTGTCCCCATAGAGGAGAGCGGGACTGTGTTCGTTCTGCACAGCAGAGCGGATAGGACCTTTCATCGGCCTATACAGCGGGGATTAGCAGAGCGATTCACTGCTGAGCAAGCAGAACCTGCAAGATGGTGAAAGGGGCCTTGAGTTTTTCATTGCTGTTGAAATGGGGATGTTCACCCCCACCTCTTGTCCTCGTGACATGGGGATGGCAGGACAAGATGTGTGAAGAAATTATTGACAGAAACACAGCTTCTCACAGTGTGCATTAAAATCTGCAGCAAATCGGATGGAGCCCACCTCATTTCCTGGCTGCAGGGCATCCAGCATCGTCTAAAACGTCATACACACTATTAGATTTTCTGCAGCTTTTTGTCTTCAGATTTACCAAAATCAAATAATATGAGGTCAAACCTTAAAGTGGTTGTAAACCCTTTACAACCACTTTAACCTACAGGTAAGCTTAGATTAATGCTTACCCGTAGGTGCTTGAAATATCTCCCAGACCTGCACGGTCTAGGAGATATTTGCAAATCGCCGTAGGGCAATTTCCTCTGCGCATGCGCCAGAGTTAGAAAGGGCACGCTGTGCCATTTCTAGCTCGGGTCATGCCGTTAAAGGCGGGTCTCGCGCGCATGTGCAGGAGTGACGTCACGCGACTCCAGCCAGTCACAGAGCCGGAGTTCGCGGCCTCAGAAGGAAGAGGGGTGAAGAATGGAGGCTCGCTACTAGTGAGGAAGACGGGGACATCGCGGGCTTCTCCTGCGGGTAAGTGTCACATAATGGGCTACTATGCGATGCATAGTAGCCCATTGTGCTTTACCTTTGCAGGGAAACAAAGAGGAAGTAACACCCATCAGCGTTTACTTCCTCTTTAAGAGTTTCAATTTGTATGCAATCAGGAAGGCCCTTGCACTACATGGTTTTGGCACGTCTGAAGACAAAAATCTGCAGAAAATCTAATAGTGTGTATGGGGTTTAAATCTTCCTCTCAGCACTACTGTCCCTGGCCAGCTCCTTTCATTCATTGACTTACAGCTCATCATGAAGGCTCAGCATCACACGTAGAGAGGAGCCAAGGCTTGTTCTGATACTTGTCCAAACCCACTTGAGTGAGCACACCAGGAAGCTGTCACTGTACTGGGCCAATCAGAAGTGGACGAGGCATTTCCCACCCTACAACAACATATATACACACTCAGTGTATACGTGCGGCTTTGGGGAATGCCCTGGCCACAGATGATTTGCCCGGTATAGCTGACAGCTTCCTGGTGGGCTTGCTAAGATGGGTTCGGACTAGAATCTGAACATGTCTGGGCTCATCACATGTGGGCATTACCAAGGCAGTCTGCATGCAAATGCATTGACTTATCAGGACATTTTATTATTTCCATAACTCATCCCAACAGCCAGCCCACCTGCATTAGGGCTAAAGGCTGTAGAGAGGTGGGAGTACTGAGGCAGGGTGCTTCGATGTTTTCAGCCATGTACAGGCCCCTCCCACAAGCCATGATCTACCTGCATTGCCTAGAGAAGCACGGCAAACCAGTGATGACATCAATTCACACTAAAAAAAGATATCTAATGAAAACAGAAAAGTTTTTATTAAAAATGTCATTAGCAATAATGAGGGGGGAAAAAACAATCAGTCTAGGCAAACTATAATAATAAACTATAGCTTTAAGGATGAGGCATGTGTGTGCAGATTACTTGAGAACAACAAATTGCTAAATAACAGACAAACCCTCAAACTGCAACTTAAAGCTGGACATTAACTGGGTGTATCCGATCTGCAGGAAAATTACAAGTGCCTCTTCATACTAAATGACAGCCAAACCCATGTTTCACTGCTGCAGTTTTGGTAAACAAGGTCACAATGAGAAGTAAGGAATCAAAAACTAAATAAAGAAATCTTATTTACTACTTCTAATAATGAGCATTTAAATCTTAAGATTACCTCCCATTTCCCTCATTTATATAAATCTGTACTTTGTTCATACCAGCATTAGAATTCATTTAAAAAATGGTACAGTATGTAAACCTACAAATCAAACTGAACCCTTTATATTTATTATGGCAATGCAATCAGGCCGAGTATATAGCACAGTGGCGGTGTTCTGTCAGAATCGGTGACCCCTCGGATTAGGTAACGGAAGTGACGTTCTGTCAGATGCGCATGCATTCCTCTGTTCTGATTGATGACCTGTAGTCAGAAGAAGGCAGCGGACATCTTACCACACCCAGCTATGTCTTAAATTTCAGAGTAATTGTAGCAATTAAGTGAGCGCATATAAATAAATATAGCATATTCACATCTGTGATACTGTTTGGTTTAAATTTTGAAAGCCTAAAGGTTTAGCGCTGAGCAGTGCGGGGTGTACCAAGATGGCCTCCGCCACCTTCCTACTGCTGGCGTCCAGCTTCTTTCAAAATGTAACATCAAAACAGCATCACAGATGTCAACATACTATATTTATTTATATACGCTCACTTTATTGCTAAAATTACTTTGAAATTCAAGACGTATCTGGGTGTAGTAAGATGTCCGCTACCGCCTTCTTCTGACTGCAGGTGTTATGTCAGACCTGGTAGCGGTGGACGCATGCGCAGCTGATGGAACATCACTTCAGTTACCTAATCTGACGGGTAGCTGGTTCTGATGGAAGACTGGAACTACCAGGGTTGCAAAGGACGCACTTGGGACCGGGGGGCCCTCAGCGGGATTGCTGGCTGCAGGGCTCTGAGCGGAGAGCGTCTCTCTCATACAGCCCAGAGCCTGCACTGACAGTTTCCCCTCCCTCGCACGGATGGGAGAGGAGAGAGCAGATCTGCTTCTTCTCCTCCCCTCACCCCTTTCCTCCTGTGTGCGCCGCAGGAAGTGTGAAGCCAAGCAGTTGAATTTGAGTGCCCTGATTATCAGTGTAAACAATGTACTGACATTCTTGCTGGTTAATGGCTCTCCTTTCCTCACACAGGGGGAAAGGACTGCCGATAACTGGCAAGTCTGTTCTTGATCTATGGACACAGCAGTCAGAGTGCGCTGGATGCGTGCCCTAGTGGGTACGCGGGAGGCAGGATTCTGGGAGGATGTCCATGGACGCCCTCACAGAACTGGAAACTCAGGGCTCGAATGGAAAGGAGGGGGTCAATAAATGTGCAGCTCTGTCACACTGTCTGCATTGGGGGGGGGGGGGGGACACCCACCCCTGCATGCCTGTCCAATTAGGATGAGCAGCTGTGTCCATAAAGAAGGTTGTCAAACCACAAAAACACACTGCCAATTTGCACTTTAGGGGCCATGATGCCCATGTAATTGAGGTCCTAAAGCATTTTGTTATATCTGTTAGATAAGTACACAAAATAGCTGTTGATCATGGCAGAAATACTGTGAGCTGAAAACTTTCTGTGCTCTCTGTGGACTACAAAACACCTCCCCCTGTTACGGAAAAGAGAATATGTGGTGGCTGAAAAAGTTCTCTTTTTTAAGGCATTTTCCATTTATTTTCAACTTTTGGTTCTTCAAGTAATGCACTCCCTGTCCTCACGTAACAACCCTAACTCACTGTACTGAATCTATGGAGGGACAATGCTGTCCCCCTAGGCTGCTCACTTCTTATTCGGACTACAGAACACATCTCTCATTTCCATAACACAGGAAGAAGGTGTTCTGTAGTTCATGGAGGTAACCAGGGAAGGGCTGATAAAAACTCTTTGGGATTTCATTGCAGTACAGGCACATTGCTGTTAGTTCAATGCAGAAAGATACACTGGATTTCTGCGAGGATCAACAGGTATTTAAAACAGAAGCACATTCATACTCACCTAGGTGGTCCTCTACACCGAGAAGAGTGCAATCAAACACTGTTGATCGCGAAGTTCTCGAGTCCGCTCTGAACACAGAGTGGTGACTGTCAGTCAGCGGCTCTCTGCTCTGCCTCTCCAGCACTAACTGGAGTGCTGGACTGTTGAGGGGAAGGAAGCGGATGGCTCAAGCTCTCAGGGGCGAGCTGAGAGGCTGAGCCAACTACTGATCATGCATCTGGGTGGATCTCTACATTATTGTTGGGATTTCTGCAGAGCCTGGACTGGCTCAGTGTTGTCAACCAACAGCGGACTTTAGCCCAATGTCAGCTGAATATGGGTCACAGAAGCGCAGAACTAAGTGTTTTGGCCACTAAATAGCTTTGGCCATACTTCTCCTGTAATATTTTTTATTCATTGAATAGAAATAACAAAAATTGCAATGGTATATTTACCAGACCAAAAGAAAGCAAATAAGAGAAGTTCATTGTTGGGTTTTACATACACTTTCCTTTTTCTGTTCCATTTTTTTCTTTTTATATTTTTTTGTTTTTTTTATGTTTTTTTCCCCCCCAGATATTTTAGATCACGGATTTTACTTCCATATGTGGTTACAGTAATTTTTAAAGTGGCTTTGTAAGGTCTCATGCACACATAATGTCAAAAACACAGATTTTACAGGCGCTTGACTTTTTTTTTTTTTTCCCTGCCTCTAAACGGCCCTCTATGTTAGCCTATGTGTCCATTGCACACGTAGGCATTTACAAGAGTTTAGAGGCAGGAGCATTTAGAGGCAGAAAAAAAAAAAAAAACCCACACACTTGCACGTTAAGAAGAGAAGAATGCAAATAAAAAAGTGTTAACGCTAGATGCGTTTAGACACATTTGCGCAAATAATGCATTCTAATGGCCAAAATAAATAATATTCTGGCCAATAAAATGCATTAGTGCAAAACACGTTACTACGCATAAAGGCGCATAAAAACGTGGCTTTGGGCGCATTTTGTAAGCCTTGTTTTCCTCCCGTGGAGCAAAGGCATCCAGGGGAGGAAAAATGTGTCCGGTGTGCATAATGCCTAAAAAAGCTGCATGGAGGAATTCAGAGGTGGTTGTTCATTAACCAATATCTGTCTGTAAGGGATACTGCTGCTTAAAGTAACTTAAACCGTGTACATTTTTTTTTTTAAACGTACACACCAACCGAATCCAGTGGGTGTCTGTAGTGACCAGCTGTTGCACACTCAGTCCCACACCGCCATATTTCTTTCTGACATCATCAGGAGTCTGCTGTCTCTTCCTGGTTCTTGCAGCCCCCCCAATGTTGTGCAGCGTCAGGGTTAGCTGCAAGAAACGAGAAGACAGCTGGCCCCCTAACGATGTGCATTTTCAGTAGACTGCATGAAAGCATCCTGGGATGCTTGAAGTGGGCATTCTAGGAGGCTGCATGAAGTGGGCATTCTCAGCTAGGCAAGAAACCCAGAAATGAGGAGCCCTTGCAAAACAAAAAAAAAAAAAAGGATTTAAATTTTTTTGCGATTGTGTGAAAGGAGGGGGAAAGAATTCATATTAGGAAAAATGGTAAAGAGGATGAAGGCCCACTTTAATAGTCTGCATGTGAAAAATCTGGGGATGTCAAATTCCTGATCCCCCTCTGCTTACACCTACTAGCCCTTAACCCCATCCTGCCGCTGCCTTCTGGTCCTTTAAAAGCGTCTAAATGCTGGGAGATGGATGTGGGCATTTGGGTCATGTGACTGCTGTGATTGGCTCTCACATCAGTCATGTGATCAGAAATCTCCCGATCGCAAGTATGCGTTGGGAGCTTTCCGGTCCCCGCTGGTGACTGTGCTGGGAGCGCGCACTCTCAGCACAGAAGTGTGTTTACATGGGGCCACATATATATGCAGCCTCTCGGTTTTAAACCCCACCCGCTGAGAGACCGCATATATACGCCATGTCAGTGGGAAGAGGTTAAATTGACACTAAAGAATATTCTTAAATAAATAATCCATACACATTCACTAATAATGGCCCTGTAATCTGTTTCTCATTAAATTGTTTCTTAGGCCTTGTCTAGGCTTGCAGTGCTCTCAGAAAAAAAAAAAAAATACACATTCAGATTGTGCTTCAGAGGGCATTTGACAGGTGGTGAGGAGGCACTGTGTCACCTCTTCACTGCCTGCTTTAACCCCCCCCCCCAAAATGCTGGACCACCGTGCCCCAACAATGTGCATTGTACGCAGTTGCAGCACTATCCCATTCACTTGTTTGCAAGAACCAAAGCATTGTGGCTGCAGCATGTGCATACCCTTGGCTGCTGATTTTCCAGTAGTGGGGGAAGGGGAAAATTTCAAGGATAGTAAAAACACGGCTCAACTCCAATGTAAGCAAGCCCTTACATTGTTCTTTTGCCTCATTGTAACATCTTCCATGAGCTCTTGCATCTCTCCTTTTCCCTTTTGTTTGGAACAAGCAATGCACTGCTCTATGCACACTACACATCCCATAGTCCATGGTCTCTAGTAGGGTTGCAGTGTTATCGATACTGGTATTGGTGCCAATACTAAGTACTCGTGCAAATGCTTTGATACCTAAAACCGATACCTTTGCAGTGTGATTGCACAGTGCTGCTCTGGACAATCATCTGAGGAGGCCTGTAATGCTGTGCAGTGCTAACTAAGTAGTAAGCACGCTACGGACTCGCTTGCGCAAGCACTCACGGGTTCTACACAGGCGGAGCTCTGTGGAAACTGGAAGTTCACAAGGGTAAACTTTCCTCCCTCACATTTATTATTTTGTATTCGTGCGGTAACGAAAACGGAACTGATTTTCGTTATAGTTTTCGTAAGTGGATGAAAATGCGGTGTACTTTTCGATTACTTTTTATCAGTGTCAAAAGGCCACTGACGAAAATTTTGACAATTCGGTACTTGGTATCGGCGAGTATTTGACCAAAAGTATCAGTACTTGTATTCGTCTGTTAAAAAACGGTATCGGTGCAACCCTAGTCTCTAATCCATCTTAAAAATCAAGCAAGAGAGGGTGGCTACATTCCTATACACAGTGGAACCATAGAGAACGAACGTATCCTCCTCCAACAAGAAGTCAGATCACAGGGTGGAACCACAGAGCACAGCTGGGGGCCAAACATCAGACACATTGAAAATGTTGCGGATCAGAAGCGGTCTGTCCATTCGATTTTTTTTTTTTAGGTTTTTTTATAGTTTTTTTCAAGCCACATGATTAGAGCCTGAGGCTCTAATTGGTTTGAAAAAAGGTTGGGCACTGTGTCCCGAACCCACCCACTTGTGACACTAGCAAATTAATATTCGCTATGGTCTTCCCGCTTTTCTTCCCAGTCATGACAGGAGGCAGATCTGGCTGGCCAGGAGGGGAAGCCAAGGAAGCCATGGAGGAGCGAGTGCTGGGGGGCTGTCACCGTGGGGGGGGCGACCATCACCATGGTCACCGTGAAGGGGCTGAGTGCAGGGGGGACCGTCACTGTGGAGGGGTTGAGTGCGGGGAGGGGGGCGACCATCACCATGGAGGGGATGAGTGCGGGGGGGACCGTCACCGTGGAGGGGATGAGTGCGGGGGGGACCGTCACCGTGGAGGGGATGAGTGCGGGGGGGGACCGTCACTGTGGAGGGGATGAGTGCGGGGGGGACCGTCACTGTGGAGGGGATGAGTGCGGGGGGGACCGTCACCGTGGAGGGGCTGAGTGCATGGGGGACCGTCACCGTGGAGGGGCTGAGTGCGGGGGATACCGTCACCGTGGAGGGGCTGAGTGCGGGGGGGGAGACCATCACCATGGAGGGGATGAGTGCGGGGGGGACCGTCACCGTGGAGGGGATGAGTGCGGGGGGGACCGTCACCGTGGAGGGGATGAGTGCGGGGGGGGACCGTCACCGTGGAGGGGATGAGTGCGGGGGGGACCGTCACCGTGGGGGGGTTGAGTGCGGGGGGGACCGTCACCGTGGAGGGGACAAGTGCGGGGGGGGACCGTCACCGTGGAGGGGATGAGTGCAGGGGGGGACAGTCAACACAGAGAGGCTGAGTGCGGGTGGACCTGGGGGGGGGGTTTGTTTGTCCGTCCGTCCCCCCAAAAAAAGTTTAGTACCAGCCGCCACTGTTGCTGATGTTGAAAAATCTTCACCCGAATGCAATGCATTAAATAATATTTACTATGTAGTTCCTAGGGAACGGGAGGGAATGTGCACTCTGCATATAGATGAGGGAAATCTGCACGCTTCCTTTAAATAACATTAGTAAGTAAACTCATCCTTTTCACTTTGACCGATCCGCTCCTTATTTCTAACGAGAACAGGAAAGTGACAAAGAAATATTTTCCTGATGTATTCAGTAGACTGTGGTTTCCTGCCGTTGACTCTTCTTGGATGCCGTACAGATTTCAGAAGGTTCTAATGTAATAAACAGGTCACACATGCATTTGCCAGCAACGGGAAAGGCAGTGAATGTGACATTTGAAGTTCCTACTCATTGGGAGAATTGCTGCATTTTTAATTAAGTGGACCATAATGTTAGCTTTATGGATCGCCCACTTTACTTAACCCAGAAAGGCGTCTATGAAACGGTTCCCTGAAGGCAGAATTCTTTTTTTTTTCCCTACCCAGATGATTCTGCAGAGACCAGTACATTGAAGTTTATTTAAACTGCTTATGGAGTAAAGTCAGCTTTGGCTGAAATGAAGCACCCGGCTGGCCAATATGGATTACGGGCATGTTGGAATCACATCCAGCATGGAGCCGTTTCAGGAAAAGAAAATACCATAGAATAGCCAGCAAATTATTCAGCGAATTGTAAAATGTAATTCAGCAGGCTGTGAGTTGCATTTGCTCAACCTCATAAACCTCTCCTATTTCCGTGCCTATAGAATTACACAAAATTATGAAATGCAGAGCAATGTTTTACTGTAGAAAAGAGGTACGAGGGAAGATTGCAAAACAGGAATAGTGACCACACTATATAAACTGCGCAAATTCTATAGCATTTAGCATGGAGAACGGCACAAGATGAGGGCCGGAGGGACACTGATCAGTGGATTTTAAAAACATTCTACTTCCTTGTAATGGGTGCCAATTAAAGTATCTATGTCTAGAGCTCAGCCAAAAAAGTCATATAACAGTTTTCCTTTCTTTATTAGTAATGTTATCCTAGAAAATCCTAGAAAAATATAATAAAGCAGACCCCACTCCCCCCCAATACAGTACCTTGAAAAAATATTGACATTTTCCACATTTTGTTATGTTACAACCAATAACATAAACGTATTTTATGTGATAGACCAACACAAAGTGGCACATAGTTGTGAAGTGGAAGGAAATATGATAAATGGTTGTTACATTTTTTTACAAATAAATATCTGAAAAGTGTGGCGTGCATTTGTATTCGGTTTTGTAGAAGTATTCATACTTTGTAGAACCCCCTTTCTCTGCAATTACAGCTGTAAGTCTTTTTTGGGGATGTCTCTACCAGCTTTGCACATCTAAAGAGTGACATTTTTGCCCATTCTTCTATGCAAAATAGCTCAAGCTCTGTCAGATTGGATGAAGAGCATTTGTGAACAGCAATTTTCAAGTTTTGAAAAAATATATACTAAAATATATACTCGCGCTGATGGTGAAAGAACAGTAAAACAAAAAACAAAAGCAGCTGCCACACACAAAGTGCTAGTCACTTGAAAAAATATAAGAATATGTAAATATGGCGCTCGCAAAATGTAATATGAATGTACAAAACAAGTGTATGTATATAAATTGTAGAAATATAGTGATAGTGAACAAGACAAAGTCTAAATGAAGTGACCAAAAGTGTTTCAATCCACGGTGAAGGAAAAACAAAAATTGCTCCAAAACTATTCAGGTGTACATCAACACCCCCTCATGTGTCCCCACTCACCAGATCACGATGACCCCCCTGTGCGTTCCACAGGACCGGAAGTACGTTCCACGAGGCTGGAAGTGACATCAGTTGACGCAATTTCTGGCGTCACTGACGTCACTTCCGGCCTCGTGGAAAGCACTTCCGGTCCTGTGGAATGCATGCCGTGAGCAGCGTTTGATACATCCACAACTCCATTTCCACCCAAGTGCCCATTTCCTTGTGCAATAAATCTTTTTAAATGGTACTTTCACTATTAGTTCCATTCTTTATATCTTTTTGGGTGCCTGGTTATTCTGCTGAGAACTTTCACAAAGAATCTCTCATTTGTTGATCTGACGTCCAAATCACCATTCCTGGATATCTTTGGATACCATTACTAAGCCTGAAGCGACCCCCAGACTGCAAAGCTGGGGGTCATCGTGATCTGGTGAGTGGGGACACATGAGGGGGTGTTGATGTACACCTGAATAGTTTGAGCAATTTTTGTTTTTCTTCACCGTGGATTGAAACACTTTTGGTCACTTAATTTGGACTTTGTCTTGTTCACTATATTTTTACAATTTATATACAGACACTTGTTTTGTACATTCATATTACATTTTGCGAGCGCCATATTTACATATTCTTACAAGTTTCAAGTTTTGCCACAGATTCTCAATTGGATTTAGGTCTGGACTTTTTACTGGGCTATTCTAACACATGAATATGCTTTGATCAAAACCCTTCTATTGTAGCTCTGGCTGTATGTTTAGGGTCGTTGTCCTGCTGGAAGGTGAACCTCTGCCCCAGTCTCAAGTCTTTTGCAAACTCTAATGCCGCGTACACACGAGCAGACTTTACGGCAGACTTTGCCCGGCGGACGGGATTTCTTCAGACAATTCGATCGTGTGTGGGCTCCAGCGGACTTTGTTTTCTCAAAAGTTGGACGGAGTTAGATTTGAAACATGTTTCAAATCTATCCGACGGACTCGAGTCCGGTCGAAAAGTCCGCTCGTCTGTATGCTAGTTCGACGGACAAAAAGCCACGCTAGGGCAGCTATTGGCTACTGGCTATGAACTTCCCTATTTTAGTCCGGTCGTACGTCATCACGTACATATTCGACGGACTTTGGTTGATTGTATGTAGGCAAGTCCGTTCATTCAGAAAGTCCGTCGAAAAGTCCACCGGGCAAAGTCTGCCGTAAAGTCCGCTCGTGTGTACGCGGCATAACAGGTTTTCTCCTAAGATTGCCCTGTATTTGGTTCCATCTGTATTCCCATCAACTCAGACCAGCTTCCTTGTCCCTGCTGAAAAAAAGCATCCCTTCTTCCTTCTTCCACATGTTTGCTGTGTCCCCCACATGGCTTCTCACAAACTGCAAACAAGACTTCTTATGGCTTTCTTTCAACAACTGATTTCTTCTTGCCACTCTTCCATAAAAGGCCAGATTTGTGAAGTGCACGACTTATGCCCCGTACACAAGGTCGGATTTTCCGACGGAAAATGTGTGATAGGACCTTGTTGTCGGAAATTCCGACCGTGTGTGGGCTCCATCACACATTTTCCATCGGATTTTCCGACACACAAAGTTTGAGAGCTTGCTATAAAATTTTCCGACAACAAAATCCGTTGTCGGAATTTCCGATCGTGTGTACACAAATCCGACGCACAAAGTGCCACGCATGCTCAGAATAAATAAAGAGATGAAAGCTATTGGCTACTGCCCCGTTTATAGTCCCGACGTACGTGTTTTACGTCACCGCGTTCAGAATGATCGGATTTTCCGACAACTTTGTGTGACCGTGTGTATGCAAGACAAGTTTGAGCCAACATCCGTCTGAAAAAATCCTAGGATTTTGTTGTCGGAATGTTCGATCAATGTCCGACCGTGTGTACGGGGCATAATAGTTGTCCTGTGGACAGATTCTCCCACCTAAGCTGTGGATCTCTGCAGCTCCTCCAGAGTTACCATGGGCCTCTTGGCTGCTTCTCTGAATAATGCTCTCCTTGCCCAGCCTGTCCGTTTAGGTGGACATCAATGTCTTGGTAGGTTTGCAGTTGTGCCATACTCTTTCCATTTTTGGAAGATGGATTGAACAGTGCTCCGTGAGATGTTCAAAGCTTGGGATATTTTTTTTATAACCTAATACGGCTTTAAACTTCTCTACAACTTTATCTCTGACCTGTCTGGTGTGTTCCTTTGCCTTCATGATGCCGTTTGTTCAATAAGGTTCTCTAACAAACCTCTGAGGGCTTCACAGAACAGCTGTATTTATACTGAGATTAAATTACACACAGGTGGACTCTATTTACTAATTAGGTGGCTTCTGAAGGCAATTGGTTCCACTAGATGTTAGTTAGGGGTATCAGAGTAAAGGGCACTGAATACAAATGCACGCCACACTTTTCAGATATTTGTAAAAAATGTTGAAAACCATTTTATCATTTTCCCTTCCACTTCACAATTATGTGCCACTTTGTGTTGGTCTATCAAATAAAAACCCAATAAAAATACAAAAGACATTGTAGCCTGTGCAGGTTTTCTTTTTTGTTTGTCTTATCCACCGTTGCAGTAGGCCATTATATTGAGGTGGGATAGAGCATTCTGCTGAGAGATTTCCAGTCAGGGCAGCAGGTTTTACCTAAAGGACTAGATTTCGTTCTTTCCAGATATTGTCAAATTCGTGCCATTCAGACAGCCTCCACATGTCTAAAGAACCTGGCAGCATGTGTGTGCATGAATAAAGGTGACAAGCCTGTGACCTATGAAGAAGCCCACCCTCCACACTTTATTGCCCATAGGAAAGGCTGGCTGTCTCAACACTTAAAGCTGGGAGTTTGTCTTGTGAACGTTGAGACCCCGTACTGTGATCTGGAACATTGGGAGAATTACAACATCCATTAAAGAGCAATTGGATTTTTTTGGAAAGACCAAGTTCTTTCAATTGGCTGCCCAACTCAATATTTATTACTTATGGTATGCAAGTCCATATCTTCTGGTAAGCAAGCTGGCTTTACACATTGCTGGTGGAGCACGGATTGATGGTGGGAATACGGATATATCATCCCTTCACGTGGGAATCAGATTTTTTGCTATTTTTCACAACAATCACTGAATTCTTCACTTTAACACAGGACTCTTTACAGCAACTTACTGCTGTCCATTGAACTTTTAACACTGATACTAGCAGGAACACCTCTGTTATTCATATCAACAGATAGTATCCTATGCTACTGTTGTTCACATCATAGCATTCTTTACCTTTAAAGGATCATACTTGGAGTTATACACATGATATTATTTTTCACGTATTTTAATTTATTTAGTGCTCCACTATAATGTATATATCAATAAAATACATTTACATTTTTGGTTGTAACACGACCAAGTGTGGAAAATTTCAAGGGGTATGAATACTTTTTGAAGGCACTGTACACCTCCAACACCAATGAAATCTTTATAGTGAAACAAGTTGATCTACATATATTAAAAAGCTTCTTTAGTACTTGACTGCCACCAGTTCCTTCCTGCCCATCCTTTGTCTCCTCTGCCGCTTTAAAAAAAAAAATTAAATAAGTAAAAGACAACGGGCCAAATTCCGATTCCTTGTTCTCCGCACCAGCCCACCGATGACATATGTCCTAGGTCTCCAGCATCAGTGAAATCTTGCAAGCTCTCAAGAAAAAGGTATTATTTTCTCAGGAGATATTTCTGGAAGGCACAAGTGATATAGCCTTCCCAGGGGACAAATGTATGGTCCTGGCGATGTCACTGGTGCCTGGAAATACCAGAAACGATTATGTCGTGTACACACGAGCGGACTTTTTGACCGGACTGGTCCAACGGAACTAATCCGTCTGACAATTCGACGGTGTGTGGGCTTCATCGGACCTTCAGCGGACCTTTTCTGTCGAAAATCAGACAGACTTTAGATTTAGAACATGTTTCAAATCTTTCCGACGGACTCGAGTCCGATCGAAAAACCCGTTCGTCTGTATGCTAGTCCGATGGACAAAAAACGACGCAAGGGCAGCTATTGGCTACTGGCTATGAACTACCTTATTCTAGTCCCTTCGTACGTCAAACGAACGGACTTTCGAACGGACTTTAGTCCGTTTGTGTGTGGGCAAGTCCAGTCGTTCGAAAGTCCGTAGTAATTCCGTCGGAAAGACCGTCGGACGTTTGATGCTGAAAAGTCCGCCCGTGTGTACACGGCATAAGAAATCTCTTGTGATGATTACTATGATTACAGGTGATCTAGAGATTAGCACCCTTGGAGCTTCCAGTGTCACCTCTCAGCCTGATCAGTAGACAATGATTAGACATCACCCCTGTCTAAACGAGGCTGGAGCTGACCCAGGAAACATTAAAGTGGAACTTCACCCAAAAGAGGAAGTTCCGCTCTTCATCTTCCTCTCGTCCCCCATCCGATATTTGGAATTTTTTTTTGGTTTAAGGGGAGTGGGTACATAGTTTCCCTCACTCCTACTTAGGCGATCCAAGTGGAAGTTTGTCCTCTCCTCCTCTCTCTTCCGCCCTCAACCTTCTGGGACACGTTACAGATCCAAGGAGGGTGTGGGACCATTCACAGCCTTTCCAGGGGACAAATGTATGACCCTGGCTAGGTCACTGGTGCCTGGAAATACCAGAAGCTATTCGTAAATTTAAAAAAATGGTAGACAATTAGAGATATCTTGTGATGATTACTATGATTACAGATGATCTAGAGATCAGCACCTTTGGAGCTTCCAGTGTCACCTCTCAGGCTGATCAGTAGACAATGATTAGACATCACCTCTGTCCAAAGAGGCAGAAGCTGACCCAGGAAACATTAAAGTGAAACTTCACCCAAAAAGAGGAAGATCCGCTCTTCCGTTCTCTCATCCGATATTTGGATTTTTGTTTTTGGGGAGCGGGAACATAGTTTTGGTAGCTCCCTTGCTCATACTTAGGAGAACCAAGTGTAAGTTTGGCCTCTCCTCCTCCCGCCTCCGCCCGTAACTTTCTCAGACATGTTACACAGTGAGAAACCAGCTGTGAAGCCGCAAGCCACAGTTAACATGCTGGTGCCGAGAACCCAAAGACCAGTGAAGAACCGGCCCAGGTGAGGACAGCGCTGGAACCGAACGGTAATCCTGGAAATAGAAGAGTAATGCCGCGTACACACGGTCGGACTTTTCGTCTACAAAAGTTCAACGGACGCCGACGGACTAAAGCTGGCTGACAATCCGATCGTGTGTGGGCTTCCCCGGACTTTCAGCGGACTTTTCCAGCCTCAAATCTGACGGACTTTAGATTTGAAACATGCTTCAAATCTTTACGTCGTAACTACGCCGGACCCAGAAATCCGCTCGTCTGTGTGCTAGTCCGACGGACAAAAACCCACGCTAGGGCAGCTATTGGCTACTGGCTATCAACTTCCTTATTTTAGTCCGGTGTACGTCATCACGTACGAATTCGTCTGACTTTTGTGTGATCGTATGTAGGCAAGTCCGTTCGTAAGAAAGTCTGCCGCAAGTCCGCCAAAAGTCCGCCGAAAGTCCGTCGAAAGTCCGTCGAAAGTCCGTCGGACAGGCTGTCGGACTTTTGTCGACGAAAAGTCCGAGCGTGTGTACGCCCCATTAGGGCCTGTTCACCCTAGCTGCATACTAAAATGCTGTTTTATCATGTGGGCTTGTGTCCGTTTTTGCTGGACAGGAAGATGTGCGCATCTCACTTTTTACATTTTTATATTTACAATAACTTTATTGAGATTGTATAAAGTTACGCTTCATTCATGTTTATGAACTGCAGTGGGTTCCGCTTAGCCTGCGGTACCATCCAATGGCTGCAATGAAAAGCAGTATCTCTGGTGCAGAAAAACACCAGTCGCCGCCCCCCGTGTGAACAGACCCCGACAGAATACTGCTCCAAGTTGGTCATTTCTTGTACACATAATCTCTGGGGGTGTCCAGCTTGTCTTTTTGCTGCACTTTGCTATATGGATTATTATCAATAAAAAAGTTCAACTTTTACCTAGAGTGCCATCATTCATTGATTCTGTAGCAAACTCATATTACATAAGGGTTCTTCAAAAAGTTTCTGCAGAAACTTTGTGAAGACCCCTCGTATATATTATATATGAATGGCTTCCCAGGTAAAACAGTAAACATACTGTATGTATTTGAACTGTCCATTTGGCCATTTGCCAGAGCTCCTTTAGGCCCGGTTCACACTGATGCGAGTTCATGACGAATGCGATGCGTCAAAAACACTTTAAATTCGCATGTCATCCCTAAAGTCATTGTTTTCAATGACGGTCGTTCACATACATGCGTTGCGATTCCTCTACGAATGCAATGCAATTAAAAAAAGGGTCTTGTGCGAGTTTACTGCGTTGCGTTGCAAATTTAGTCTCCATAGACATCAATGTAAATCGTTCTTGAATCGCATTGACGGTTCACATATGTGCGAATTCCACCACACTACTCTCCACAAAAACGAGGAAGTACACAGGAAGTTAAGACCTTTTTTTTTTTTTTACATTATGATTCCATTGGCTAGACTATCAATCGCAGCTATATCCAACTCCTGAAATTCGCGGTAAAATCGCGGTAAATTCGCACCTCAAAAAAAGACAAAAAACGGAACAAAATCACAATGCATCAGTGTGAACCGGGCCTTATGCGCAATAAAAAGCCAATAGTACTGCATCAAGCAGAAAATCTCTGCAAATTAGTAGACTAACTACTAAATTACAACACATATATGATATAAGTGTATGTCCAGGAAATATCTGTCCCTTTAAATATGCATCAAGTACAGAAAAATACCCGTTCTGCTAGAAATTCAGTGAGTCGCAATGAAATCCCCTGCTGGGCTATAAAACACACCCCATGTATGGTATGCAGTGGAGGAGTGCACATGGAGTGCACAGTAGGGATCTTTGGAGCAGGGCTTTTGGCATTTTGCTGTGTGGGTCACACTGAAGGGTCCCTGTCTTAGGCGACAGCCCCAGAGAACCTTACAAGAAGCTACTGTGCAGACATGGCTGACGCATCAAGGATCCCTTGAGGAATGTAAACAAACCCCAAAAGGTGGTGGGCATGACTGCAAGAGAAATATGCATCTGGGGAGAGATGACTAGGTTAGCATAACATATGGTGACACATCCAAGTTTGACAGACAAACCACTAGCATTTTTAGGAGAGCTCAGCAATGACCTCCATGTCAGTTTCATGACAGGTCGCCTTTAAAACCCTGTAAACCCAACTCATTCCAAGACTTTTAAGGACACTGTTCCCACTTTTTAATTATTAATCTCATTGCAGAGGGTGGGTCTGTATTTGGCAACCAAAATACGTGGTTGTAGATTTCTGGTACTCATCCAGATGAAGAAACACTACAGACCTGATATGGTTGCTACACCATTTAAAGTGACAGCGTAGGTAAAAAGAATAAAACAACATTCCTCTACTGTGTGGTGTAGTGACGGAAAGGTCGGTGGAACGAACCAGAGTGCTCAGAGGAGGATTAAAGCTGGCAGTACACTGTTCTGTTCAGCTGTCTACAAACTATGGGATATTTTCATGGAATTTTTATTTATTTATTTTTTTCTACTAGTAATGGTGGCAATCAGCGACTTATAGCGGGAATGCGGTGGAGAGATCGGACACTACATGACACTTTTTTGGGGACCAGTGACACTAATATAGTGATCAGTTCTAAAAAAATATGCACTGTCACTGTACTAATGACACTGGCAGGGAAGGAGTTCAAATCACAGGCGATCAAAGAGTTAAATATGTCCCTAGGGAGTGCTTTCTAACTGTGTGGGGGGTGCTTTAACTGTGGGAAGACAGAGATCCGTGTTCCTGCTTAGCAGAAACACAAGATCTTTGTCTTCCCTTGCCACAGAATGGCGATCTGCCTCTCTCAGGAACAACCCGCTGATTGGCTCCCGCTGTAACCAATCACAGCGGAAGCTGGTCGTCGGCGTAGACCCAGAAGCACAGAACCACATACCTGTACGCGATTCTGCCTGTAGGAGCCGCTGCCCCCGCAGTACATATACGTAGGGCATTCGGCAAGTGGTTAAAGACACTTACCTGTCAAGGGCTTTTCAGCCCATTTCCTACTACACATGCGCGAGCCATGCTGTGCTTTGTGAATGGTCCTGCAGTCTTCTGGGACCTGTGAGTAGTCCCAGAAGGCTGCAGGGGAAGGAGGGGGGCTGAATGTCCGCACAGATCACCACAGCGATCCAACCGGAAGTGCAAACGTGTACCCTGTCAAATCCAGGTACCCGCTTACTCCCCCCCCCCCCCCCCCCCCCAAAAAAAAATATGTGCCAAATGTGGCAATGGAGGGGAGAGAATGCAAACAAGCAGAGCTTCCCCTTCTGGGTGAAGTTCTGCTTTAAGCACCTGACACTCCAGGAAGTGTATTGAATGAAGGGGATTCTCCGAATCTACCTGTTGCACGCACAACTGACGCATTTTTTCAAACAAAAATACATTGCATGAATACGCATAGGTAAACACCAACCTTGCAATTCCCTTATAAGGCAAGCTGTACATGACAGGTGTGACTCCCCAGGTACAGGAAAGCACCTTGAAATTATGCCAAGCATGCATGAACCCTAAATCTCGACTGTCACCACACTTCACTTCAAAATCTCTTCTATGTGCTCCTAGATCAGGGTTTCTCAACCAGGGTTCCATAGAACGCAAGGGTTCCCCCAGAGGTTGCTAGGGGTTCCTTGAGCTGTGGCTGAATGGCCTGCCATCTGGTGATGCCTTGGTCAGAAGCCACTTGGCAGAGCCAACAGCAAGATACCAATAATCTTTTTAACTCTTGGGAAGGGTGGCTTTTTGACCATCAATGTAAGGGGCATTCTTCCCACTGACCACCAATGGGTTCCTCTGGGGTAAAAAGGTTGATAAAGTCTGGTCTAGACCAGGGTTGCTCAACCAGGGTTCCATGGAACTCAAGTGTTCCTCCAGAGGTTGCTAGGGGTGCCTTGAGCAATGAGCAATTTCTGCCTCTCAGATAAGTTCCCACTGAAACCATTGACCTTTTTATCTATTCTGAAGGTGGTAATTTTTCCCAATGTCCACAAGTGTAATGCCGCGTACACACGAGCAGACTTTACGGCAGGTTTTGCCCGGCGGACGGGATTTCGTCGGACAATTCGATCGTGTGTGGGCTTCAGCGGACTTTGTTTGCTCAAAAGTTGGACGGACTTAGATTTGAAACATGTTTTAAATCTATCCGTCGAACTCGAGTCCGGTCGAAAAGTCCGCTCGTCTGTATGCTAGTTCGACGGACAAAAAGCCACGCTAGGGCAGCTATTGGCTACTGGCTATGAACTTCCTTATTTTAGTCCGGTCGTACGTCATAACGTACGAATTCAACAGACTTTGGTGGATTGTGTGTAGGCAAGTCCGTTCATTCAGAAAGTCCGTCGTAAAGTACGTTGAAAAGTCCGCCGGGCAAAGTCTGCCGTAAAGTCCGACCGTGTGTACGCGGCATTAGAAGCTTTCTTTCCACTGACCACCACACTAATGTATCACGAGTTGTAAATATAGTCAATTTTAGCAAGGGTTCCCTGAGACTGGAAAGTTACTTCAAGGGTTCCACTATGTTGAAAAGTTTGGAAAAGGCCGTCCTAGATTGTAGGCTCTAACGAGCAGGGCCCTCCGATTCATCCTGTATTGAATTTGTATTGTAACTACTGTCTGCCTTCATGTTGTAAAGCACTGCACAAACTGATGGCACTATATAAATCCTGTATAATAAATAATAAGAAGAATGTTCTGCATTTGCTTATGCCCTTTTTAGTTGTGTACATCTCCCATATACACATAATGCATAAAATACCCCAATAAAACCCCAATAAAAATAAAGACTAAAACTATGGGCTACAGTGCGCTCATGAACAAAATAAATCAAAAATGAAAACCATTCAGCATAGATAAAGAATCACACATTTGTAACTCATATAATAAAAAACAAAACAACACATCTGTCATTAAAGCCCAACTCCGGGCAGAAAAAGAATGATCCCTTGAAGTGGAGCTGTGTCTGCACTGCAAGGGTTAAAGCGGAACTTACTACAGGAAGTTCTTAGTTTTGACAGGTACCTCCTCCCACTTCAGCTTAGATCTCCATTCAGAGGAGAAAAAAAGAAAAAAAAAAAAAGACATGGGCGAGCTGCAAAGTGACTGATCGATGTAATCTAAGGAAGAGGAGAAACCATTTTACTTATCTGATCCTCCGCTTCTCTGGCAGGCAGCGCTCCCCCATGATCCGGTGATGGACTGTCCCTAGGCGTCCTCACTTCCAGAGTAGGGCTATGGACCCTGATCTGGTCTTGATGAGACCACTACCTAGACCACTAGAGTGCGGGGATGCAGAAGTTACATGGGGGGGCAGAGGATCGGGTAAGTATATTTCATTTTGCAGTTCCCCTAGCCATAAAGAAGCAATTAACCCTTGCGCGCCCCCACTGCAAGGGGTAACTTTTTTGTTCCCTGGAGTTGGGCTTTAAAAACAGCACACAAATTTGGGGTATCCCCGACAGTATATTCCACAAAGAGATTTAGTGCTGGTTCACAGCTACACAGCTTCAAAGTCATGCGACTTTGGCAGCGGACATCCTGTGCGACTTCATTGAGGCTTGCTTGTGTTTTAATTAACAGAAGGCGATGAAGTCGCCCCAAAGTAGTGCAGGAACCTTTTTCTGGGTCGCACCGATTAGAAGGGTTCCATTGCCATTAATGGTGTGCAACTCTCAAGTCGCATGACAAGTCCCGGCAGTGTGAACCGAGTCAAGTCGCAGGCAAAGTTGTACAACTGTGCCGTCGCAGCAGTGTGAACAGCGCCATAGTGTTCGTGGGAGGGACAGGTGCATCACCCAACCCTGCTCCTTGCAACCTGTCAGCCCCAAATCATAATGATGCGATGCAGGAAAGGCACAGGAATCGCTGCGTTTCCCGGATCACACCACATAACAATCGCACTATGTTCATGTGATCTGCTGCGTGTGTCAATTACAAGTTACCGACACCCCAAAAACACTTCGCAGAATGCAGTGCATTTGCCTAAATCAGATCATATGTGTATGGGCACTTATAGCCCCCATTCACACCAAAGCTTTGTGTGGTGCGATTCCCAAAGCACAGCAACCCTCAATCCTGCTATTCTTAATGAGCCCATTCACACCTGAGCGTCTTGTACTTTTTTCAAGTTTCACGTGACAAGCGACATGAGCTTTTTTGGGGCAGAATCACACAATTTTGGTTAGTGATGCAACGAAATTCCAGCCGCCGAAAATTATTGTCCGAAAATAGAAAGAAAAAAATAAGGTACAATAATGGCTGTCGAAAATGCCAGTGATTTTTCCACACTTTTGCTGTGCTTATAGTGTGACTCAAGAATGCATTTTTTATGCTTTCTTAATGCATTTGAATGGGGAAGTGTGTTTTTTTTTAACTGACCAAATATGCACCAAAAATGCAGCAAGCAGGATTTTTTAACCCAGCTTCTAAAAAGGTGCCAATAATGGCCGACAAATTATTACATTCATTTAAATTCATGATAATAATTAAAAGTTCAATATAATACATTTATAAAAAGATATATATTTTTTAAAAACCATCCGCATGATGAATTTTCGGTTTCAGTTTTGGCACCAGAATTTTAATTTCTGTGCGCCTTTAATCGGAGACCTAAAAAATGCTTGAAAAAAGTGTGATTACATACTTTACTTTTTTTTTTTTCAGGCACTCCCATTTAAAAGTTCATGGGGCCAAAATTCGCAACACTGTTCCGGTACTACAAGTTGCGGTATGTTTGAGCTGCGGTTCTACCGTCCCTTAAACTGCTTTCCCAGTAGGTGTGAAGGCAGCGGCCGGGGCTGCACTGCTGCCTGCCAAATGTAACCCATTCACGTAAATAGAGGTGCGTTGCAACCGCCCCACATTCATGAACAATAAACCTAGTTGCGGAACGGTAGTCTGGCATTGAGAGTAAAAACATGTGGTGGGAAAGTGACACAAATTCTCCTCACCGCTTGTCAAATGCTCTTAAGGCCCCTTTCACACGATCGGATCGTTCAGGTCTGCCTGTCAGTTTTGACGGCGGTCCTGAACGGGTGCTCCATGTTACCCTATGGTCCATGTTAGCCTATCCGACCCCGTCCGATCCGCTAAAAGCAGATGGATGGCCCTACGTCCAGGTCCGTCGCTGGCGGATCGGATCGAGTGAGATCTGATGAAAACGGACATGCTGTCCGTTTTCATCCGATCCCTCCATAGGCAGCAGCGGCGCCTGACAAGCCCCTCCCCGCTCAGTGAGCAGAGAGGGACCTGTCATCCGCCGGCTCAGCGGAGATCAACGGACAGATCTCCCGCTGAGCCGGTGGACCGAGGCGGGCTCCGTGGAAGTGGATTCCGCCTCGTGTGAAAGCGGCCTTAACCATTTGCCTACTGGGCACTTAAACCCCCTTCCTGCCCAGGCCAATTTTCAGCTTTCAGCGCTGTCGCACTTTGAATGACAATTGCGCGGTCATACAATACTGTACCCATATGACATTTTTTCCACACAAATTAGAGATTTCTTTTGGTGGTATTTAATCTGGGGTTTTTCATTTTTCGCTAAACAAACAAAAAAAAAAAATGTTGAAAAAAAAAGTGTTTTCATAGTTTATTATAAAACTTAGCAAACAGATCATTTTTCTCCTTCATTGATGTGCGCTGGGGCGGCTGCACTGATGGGCACTGATAGGCTGCAGTGATGGACACTGATAAGACGGCACTGATGGACACTAATAGGTGGCACTGATATTCAGCACTGATCGGCACTGATAGGTGGCACTGGTGTGCACTGCTAGGCAGCACTGTTTTGCACTGGTAGGTGGCACTGGTGTGTACTGGCAGGTGGCACTGGTGGGCACAGATGAGGTGGCAGTGGTTCTCTGTTTGGGACTGATGTCCCCTAACAGATGCCGGTGTCAGCGTGAAGAAGAAAAAAAAAAAAAAAAAAAAGCCGATTACCGCCTCTGTTTACGTCACGTGATAAGCTGTCATTGGCTAACAGCTGATCACGTGTTAAGGGGTCGGGATTGGCCCCTTACTCCGATCTATGATCGGCCGAGTCTGATCACAGAGTGCGCCGCACGCACCCCGCAGGGGCAATTAAGGCCCTGTAGACGTCTTTCGGCTATAACACGGGCGTGAGCTATCTGAATACAGACAGCTCTTCAGAAAACAAAGCAAGTGTAAACGAGGCCTTAGTCACATATTTCCACACGACTATACTGGTGCATTCCTTCACTCTCCTTGCTCTATTTATGTTGCATACTTCAGTGTCCTGTTCATAATCACATTCTAAATGTATATTTTGTAGGTTTCATCAACAGGCAAGAGAGCCCGTCATCTCTTCGTACCTTGCATCATGACACAAACAAAGCAGGCCCTTGTGCTGGGCTATAATCTAATACACAGTTCTTTTCTAAAAACTTACCCCAAAGAAAAGATGAGGTGAACGGTGCTAAAATCATTTTTTAAAGCCCATCCCCAGCCAAAAAATTTTTTTTTGGAGTAAGATAGAGTGAACATTTCTGTCAGGTATGTTAGATGGTCATACCTGTTTATATCAGATTTATTACTATTGTTACTAAGAGATTTTCCATCACTTCCTGTTTCTGTGGAGGTGATTGTCACCAGGATAGGAAAGCATGAAAAGAAATCTAAACACCGTCAGAAGTTATAACCTTTCCTCGCTGCACTAAAATGTATTTTTTTTTTTGTCTGTGTTGACCCTTATAATGTATGGAGCGGGATCTTAAAGTGGTTGTTAAGCTACCGATATAAAATCATCCCATCCCCTCTGTAATATAATAAAAAGTGGCCCTGTGCCTGTGTTATATAAAAAATATGCTGATCTGTACCTATATCACAAAAGCTTATGGCTCAAAATTGCTGATAAACGCCGAATAGCCGCGTTTTTTAAGTCTCATGCACACGCGACGTTATAAAAACGCCAGTAGGGTTAGCTGTAGAAAGCTGTAGCTGTAGAATGAGTTTTTCAGCATTTTTACAGTAGCGTTTTTTAGCCTTTTTTAACAGAATTATACTCCCGCAAAAAAGCTTATGGCTCAAAAAACGCTGATAAACGCCGAAGTGCTGCGTTTTTCAGCATTTTTAAGCTTTTTTCAGAGTTAGAGCGTTTTTACAGCTGAAAAACTTAAAACCCACTAGGTTTTTGTTTTTTTTCCAGCCAGAAAATGCCCCTGCCAAAAAACTGCTGATAACAGCCTATGTGTGCATGGACACATAGGATAACATGCTGGGGAGTTTACTGGCTGTAGAAAAAAAATGTCTAAAGCCAAAAACAGCAGCTGTAAAAATGTCCAGTGTGCATGAGTGCCTTAGTGATACTGGTGATGCCAGTGGCAGTTAGTCAGTCCATCCCCAGCATCAGTTATTGTCAGATTGCCCGCCGCACTATCGCAGTCCCGTTATAAGCCACTGATCGCCGCCATTAGTACTATATAAAAAAAAATATATAAATTCCAATATACTGTACAGTATATACACACCACAGTTTCTAGACGCTATAACTTTTATGCAAACCAATTAACTGCTTGCTGACCAGCCGCGGTCATTATACTGCGGCAGGTTGGCTCAGCTGCGCGAATCGCCGTAGGTGTATGTCGGCCTCTTTTAGAGCAATAGCAGGCCCGCAGCGCATTGCGGGAGCCGATGTGCGTGGCCGGAGGTCGCAATGTCCACCGGCCACCCGCGATCGCTCCACAGAGAGCCAGAATGGAGATCTGTCAATGTAAACAAACAGATCCCCATTCTAAAAGGGGAGTAGAGAGAGATCTGCTGTTCCTAGTGATGAGGAACAGCGATCGCTCTCCTCCTCCAGTCACTACACTGCCCCCCACAGTTAGATACACCTCCCTAGGGAACACTTAACCCCATGATCGCCCCCTAGCGTTAACCCCTTCCCTGCCAGTGTCATTTATACAGTAACCAGTGGCTATTTTTAGCACTGATCGCTGTATAAATTTAACTGGTCCCAAAAAAAGTGTCAAAAGTGTCCGATCGCAGTCCCGCTAAAATTCGCTGATCACCGTCATTACTAGTAAAAAAATTAATTAATAATAAAAATTGCATAAATCTATCCCCTATTTTGTAGACGCTATAATTTTTGCGCAAACCAATCAATATACACTTATTGTGATTTTATTTTACCAAAAACCATGTAGAAGAATACACTGATGAAGAAATGTGTAAGTAAAAAATATTGGGTTTTTAAATTTATTTTTTTTCAAAAATTTTTTTTGTGCATAGCACAAAAAAAAATAAAAACCACAGAGGTGATCAACTACCACCAAAAGAAAACTGTATTTGTGGGGAAAAAAATATATATCTAAATTTTGTTTGTATACAACGCCGCATGACCGTGCAAATGTCAGATAAAGCGACGCAGTGCCGAATCGCAAAAAATGGCCTGGTCATTAAGGGGGTAAAGCCTGAAGTGGTCAGTATACACTTATTGGGATTTTTTTTACCAAAGACATGTAGCAGAATACAATTTGGTCAAAATGTATGAAGAAATGTGATTTTCTTTAATTTTTTTATTGGATGTGTTTTACAGCAGAAAGTTTTCAACATTTTTGGTGCTTTTTAGTTTAGATCACAAAAAAATAAAAAACCCAGTGGTGATCAAATACCACCAAAAGAAAGCTATATTGGTGTGAAAAAAATTATATAAATTTTGTTTGGGTACAACGTTGTATGACTGCGCAATTACCAATTAAAGTAGTGCTGTGCTAAATAGCAAATATCGGTCTGGTCATGAAGGCTCGGTTCACACTGGGGCGACTTGGGATCCGACTTGTACGCCCTCAAGTCGCCCCAAGTCGCCCCAGAAATAGTTTTAATGGGAGTGAACGCTAGCGTCTTAATAGACGCTACTGAAGTCGCTCCGACTTCAGAGCGTACTCCCTGTACTACTTTGATCCGACTTGGTAGGCGACCTGTACCATAGAAATCAATGGAAGTCGCCTCCAAGTCGGATCTCTCTGTGAAGTCAAGCGACTTTGCAGGGAAAACCCCTCCCTCCCCCCCTCCCTCCCAGAGAGCTGATTGGCCACAGGCGAAGTCGCCTGTCATGGAGGCGACTTCAAGTCGCCTTGTAATTTGCTAAAGTCGCGTCGAAGTCGCCATGCAAAGTCGCGCTGAAGTCGTGTTGCCCCAGTGTGAATCGACCCGAAGGGAGTAAAACCTTCAGCTGAAGTGGTCATCAATCAGCGACTGATGACTTTAAATTGATCTGAAAAGAACTTGATCATTTATCTAAGCATGTATAAATGGATGCACTAGCTGATTTAGGGCCCTTTCACACTGCTTTGTAGCAAAAAAAAAAAAATCACAGTAAAAAAGCATATGCATTTTTACCACGATTTTGCTGTGTTTCAGATGCGTTTCCTGTGCATTTTTGGGTTGCCTGCACCTGTGAAAAATGTAACTCAAAAACGCAAATTGCGGTGCGCTTTAACAGCGATTTCCATTAATTTCAATGGCAAGCTGCGTTTTTGGCGCAGTTTTTAAAACCGTACCAAAGATGTAGCATGCAGGATTTTTCAAAACGCACCGCACCTGTAACACAATGGTGTAAAGAGTCCCATAGGATTTAAAGGGAAACATTTTTCTTGCATTTTTCTTGCGAAGTAAAAACGCAGGAAAAACATATCAGTTTGAAAGGGCCCTTAGATGGACTTGACTAGCAAATTGAAGTTGAACTCCAGCTAACGTTTATAAGCGGTTACAGCAAACAGTTTTTATTTTCCTTTTAGGATAAAGGTTTTCCATAAATAAAAGATGATCATTGTAAAAATCATGTGGTTATGACTAAGGCCTTATAGGCTGAAACACGTCAACTGACTTAATCTGCGTTTGTTCACAGTGGCTATTCAATAAAATGAAGAAATTTTAAGAGCAACAACCGGAGTGCGGATCATTTTTTCTACATCATTGTAAAAATCCCTGTCAGTATTAAGGCTGCATTCACACATAATTGTGTGCAGAATCGCCGGGATTCCACCCCGTGATTTCAAATGGCTGCAAAACGCGGGATGCGATTGTGCTGCTATTACTTCAAATGGCACCCCGAATGCACTGCGATTTTGGCGCGATTGTCAGACGGTCAATCGCTGCAAATCGCATTGCGCATCGCTTGTCGCTCAAAAAGGAACATGGGCTTCTTTTGGGCAACAGCGTTGTGTGTTGCGTTTGGCTGTGATTGCAGTGCAATTTACCGCTTGACAATCGCGGTGCAGTTGGGGTGCCATTTAAGTAATGGCATTGTAATCGTGTCCCCCATTTTGCAGCCATTTGAAATGGCAGCACGGAATCTTGTGTGAATGCCGGCTAAATGGTTTGTCTCATCCCTCTAACTGCCAATTTTGCTGGACAGCTTGGTCTGTTAAAGTAAGTTGAAAAATAAAAAAAAGACTTACTAACCGGATCAGCAGGTAAAAATAAAGCAAAAAAGCCTAAAAAAAAAAAAAAAGGGAAAACAAATGCAGCCAACACATCTAATTGAAGAAATGGCAATCTGCAATATAATAAAATGTTTGTGTTTGGATTTAGAACCGCTTTAATGTACCCAGTTATAATTCTTGGTGTGTGGGTTATGGGTTTTCTACAAAAAGGAAATAACTAAACTGAAGAACAAAAGGTATAATACATTACATGCAACATAGTGCACCTTACCAGTCCTTAGCTGCATTCGTTTTCACATTTCAGGCTGAATACATTTTCAGCAAGTACAGAAACTACCTGTTAATATTGCCAGAAATGCAGTAACCTTGTCACCTCCTGGGATCTGACCTGGAAGTCTAAATCAGTTATCTTATCCATGCAAACTACTAATCCCTTTATACTCCATGTCATAGAGAATAACAAAGGCGGACTTGCTTGAATTCCAACCTGGTTGTAACCATTGCTCCCGCCATAGATACAGTAGAGGAGTGAGCATAGCCATCCAGGAACAGGAAGTGTATTAGTCACAGGTGAAAATAGAGTAGCAATGCCTGAAAAAAGAAGACTAATGCGGCCACCTCATCTAAGGACGGGTAAGCTGCTATAGATTACGCTTTTAGGTAAATCCAATATTTAGAGATCATACATTACCAGGGCAGCCTACGCCAAAAGTAGATGATATCAGAATTCTACAGTCACACACAAGTCTTACATCCAGTTCATGTACACGACCAAGATATCAATGTCTCTATTGTTAGTGGTAAACGTGGCCCCCCAGTTCCCAATCCTTGCCTGCTCACAGGAAACAAAGCATGTGTATTTCTGAGAAAAGCTATTAAAGCATATCTGATCTTTTTGCTGGTCTGGCAGAATATTTCACATTGTTTTCCCCAATTACTATAAATGACTGTTTGTTTTCCTATAAACAGAAATACTACATGATAACTAAACCTGCAGATCTTTGATTAATATTTTGCATCCACATCCAGCCTCCAGGAATGCTTTGATTATTTAACCACTTGAAGACCAGACCTATTCTGACAATTTTTGTTTACAAGTAAAATCAATCATTAATCAGATTTTTTTTTTACTAGAAAATTATTTAGAACACACACACTTTTTTTTTTTTTTTTCAGAGGACCTAGAGCAGGGGTGTCCAAACTTTTTTGAAAGAGGGCCAGATTCGATGAAGTGAACATGCGTTTGGGCCAACCATTTTGCCTGACATTCTTTGAACCATTAAAATTTGGTCTAATGCCCTGTACACACCGGTCCAATGCCCTGTTGGATGTGAGCTTGTTGGCGGAAAGTCCAAGCGTGTGTATGCTCCATCGGACATTTGTTGGGGGACTTTCCGCCAACAAATGTTGGCTAGCAGGTACTCAAATTTTCCGCCAGCAAATGTTTGTTGTCGGACTTTCCAATCGTGTGTACACAAGTCCGTTAGACAAAAGTCCATGCATGCTCGGAATCAAGGACGAGCCAGAGATATAACTAGCGTTCGTAATAGAGATATCACTGCGTCTTGTACGTCACCACGTTCGTAATTGTTGGCCAACATTTGTGTGACCGTGTGTATGCAAGACAAGTTGAAGGCAACATCCTTCGAACAAAAATCCACGGTTTTGTTGTTGGAAAGTCCGATCGTGTGTACGGGGCATAAGTGTGTTCCAGGACTGATACACTGCCCAACAAGTATTCTCTTGCCTTTGTGGCTGTGTGTGGTGAGGAGATGAGCTTGGGTGTGTTATTTGGTTATACCGTATTTATCGGCGTATAACACGCACCTTTACTTTAAGAGGGAAGTTTCAGGAAAAAAACTCAAATTTTAAATAAAGAACTGTGAAGCAAAAGGGTCAGTGCCCATTAATGCAGCCTAATCAGTGCTCATCTGCAGCCTCACCGTTGCCAAGAATGCAGACCCACCGTTGCCAAGAATGCAGACCCACCGTTGCCAAGAATGCAGACCCACCGTTGCCAAGAATGCAGACCCACCGTTGCCAAGAATGCAGACCCACCATTGCCAGGAATGCAGACCCACCATTGCCAGGAATGCAGACCCACCATTGCCAGGAATGCAGACCCACCATTGCCAGGAATGCAGACCCACCATTGTCAGGAATGCAGCACCCCCATTACAATGAATGCAGACTCACATTTGCCATCAGTGCAGCCTGATTGATGCCCATCTGCAACCTCAAAGCGGACAGGGAGGGGGCGGGACAAGCGCCAACAGATTACATACAGCAGAATCTGTTTTCTCTGCGGCCTCTTTAATACAAAGTCCCGCCTTCTATGATGGACAGAACAGTCGACCAATGGCAGCGCAGGAGGCCGCCATGCAAACAGGAAATTTACCTGTATGTACGGCACTCACCCCGCCTCTTCCCTGTCTTCTCCAAGGCAGCCAGCATGTATATCTTTTGTGGCCCCGGCGCTCAGGGATTCGTTGGGGGCCACAAAAGATATACATGTCCAAATTACCAGGCGGCCGTTCGAAACCGGGCCGAGCTTTGGACATGCCTGCCCTAGAGAATAAAATGGTGGTCATTCCAATTTTTTATGTCACACTGTATTTGCGCAACAGTTTTTCAAAGGCAATTTTTGGGAAAACACACATTTTAATTAATTCTAATGCACAAAAACACAATATGTAACCCAATGTTTTAGTAAAACATAAAAGTTATTGTTACACCGAAAAAATGGATAGCACAGAGGGACGGGCGCTTTAATTTTTTATTTTTTTTTTTTATTTTTTATCACTTTTATTCCTATCACAAGAAATGTAAACAGCCCTTGTGATAGAAACTCTTTATGGAGACATAGATCTCTCCTCTATGCTGGAAAGCATGAGGTCAAAAGGGGAAAAAAAGGGCAGGGCCCTAACCAGGAGTGATGTAATGATGTCACTTCCAGTCTCCTATTTACTCAATATGTCAGAAAAAAAATAAACAATATATAAAAACAATCACTGAGTTGGAAAAAGGATCATCCCTCTTGTGTCAGTATTTTGTTGAACCACCTTTTGCTTTAAACACTTCAGCCCCGGAAGAATTTACCCCCTTCCTGACCAGAGCACTTTTTGTGATACGGCACTGCATCGCTTTAACTGACAATCGCGCGGTCGTGCGACGTTGTACCCAAACAAAATTGATGTCCTTTTTTTCCCCACAAATAGAGCTTTCTTTTGGCGGTATTTGATCACCTCTGTGTTTTTTATTTTTTGCGCTATAAACAAAAAAAAGCTTTTTTTGAAAAAATTTTGATATGTATTCTTCTACATACTTTTGGTAAAAAAAAAAAAACGCAATAAAGCGTATATTGATTGGTTTGCGCAAAGGTTATAGCGTCTACAAATTAGGGGATAGATTTATGGCATTTTTATTTATTTATTTTTTTATTAGTAATGGCGGTGATCTGCGGATTATTATGATTACTAATTACTGTATAAATGACACTGGCAGGGAAGGGGTTAAACACTAGGGAGCGATGAAGGGGTTAAGTGTGTCCTAGGGAGTGATTCTAACTGTGGGGGGGGGGGGATGGGCTACCACTGACATGACAGCGATCACTGCTCCCAATGACAGGGAGCAGTGGATCTCTTTCATGTCACTAGGCAAAACAGGGAAATGCCTTGTTCATCTCCCCGTTCTGCCGCTCCATGACACGATCGAAGGCCACCAGTGGACATCAAGTCCGCGGGACCCACGGGCACGGTCACAGAGTACGCAGCGGGCACGCGCCCACAATGCCGCATCTCAAAGGAGACGTACAGGTACGTCCTTTTGCGCAGCCGGGCCATTGTGCCGACGTATATCATCGCGCACTGGTCGGCAAGCAGTTAATCTGTTTTTGTTTTTTTTTGCCTTTAGTCTGTTGGGATTTGTCTCTACTAACTTTGCACATCTATACTTTGCAATATTTGCCCACTCTTCTCTGCAGAACTGCTCAAGTTCATTGTCCTGTTGGAAGGTAAACCTTCTTCCCAACTTTCTGGCAGAGGGCAGCAGATTTTCCTCAAGAATTTGATAGTATTTTGCCCCATCCAATTTTCCTTCTATCCTGACAAGTGCTCCAGTCCCTGCTGCAGAGAATCACCCCATAACAGGATGTTACCACCTCCATTGTTTACTGTAGGAATGGTGTTATATGGATAGGGAGCTGTATTGGATTTCCGACAGACATATTGTTGGTGTTGGGGCCAAATATTTCAATTTTAGTCTCCTCTGCCCATAACACCTTTTTCCAAGTGGCCTCAGAATCTTCAAGGTAGGTTTTCAGCAAAGCTCAGTCATGACTGCATGTGGCCTTTTTTGAGGAGTGGCTTTTTCTTGCAACCCTCCCATACAAGCCACATTTGTGGCAAATTTGTGGCATTGTTGTCACATGCACACAATGACCACTCTTTGTCATAAATTCCTGCAACTGCTTCAGAGTTGCTGTAGACCTCTTGGTAGCCTCTCTGACCAGTTTCCTCCTGGATCTTTCATCCAGTTTGGAGCGACGTCCTGATCCAGGGAGGGTCTGTGTTGTACCAAATACCTTCCACTTCTTAATAATAGACTTCACTGTATTCCAGTATCTATATCATTGTTTGTAAATGCTACTTCACACAAACCAATCAATATACACTTATTGGGATTTTGTTTTTTAACCACTTTAAGACTGGGCACTTTTACCTCTTTCCTGCCCAGGCCAATTTTCAGCGCTATCACACTTTGAATGACAATTGCGTGGTCATGCTACACTGCACCCATATGAAATTTTTATAATTTTTTTTTCCACACAAATAGAGCTTTCTTTTGGTGGTATTTAATCATCAATGAGTTTTTTAATTTTTTGCTAAATAAACCAAAAAAGACCGAAAATTTGGAAAAACAAAATGTGTTTTTCTTTGTTTCTGTTTTAAAATTTTGCAAATAAATATTCTTTCTTCAAAAATTTAGGTCAAAATGTATTCTGCTACATTTTCTTGGTGAAAATAACCCAAATCAGTGTATATTATTTAGTCTGTAGGAAAGTTACAGAGTCCACAAACTATGATTTTATATATATCTGCTCCCCATTCACACCTGAGACCTTGTAACACTAACGAGTCACATGACACCGGGGAGGAAAAATGGCAAATTGGGCCCAATTTGGACATTTTCACTTAGGTGTGTACTCACTTTTGTTGCCAACGGTTTAGACATTATTGACTGTGTGTTGAGTTCTTTTGAGGGGACAGCAAATTTACACTGTTATACAAGCTGTACACTCACTACTTTACATTGTAACAAAGTGTCATTTCTTCAGTGTTGTCACATGAAAAGATATAATACAATATTTACAAAAATGTGAGGGGTGTACTCATTTTTGTGAGATACTTTATATAAAAAATTATGAATCCTGATGTACTGACACCCCATTTCATTTCTTGAGGCCTAAAAATGCCAGGATAGTACAAATACCCCCAAACTTTCAGAAAGTAGACAGTCCAAGGTATTTAGTAAGGGGCAGAGTGAGTTTTTTGAAGTTGTAGTTTTTGTCGTAATTATTTGGAAAATAGACATTTAAAAAAATAGTCACAAATTATTATTTTTTTGTACCAGTGCAGTACAGCAGGGGTACCGAACCCCCGGGCCACGGAACTGTACCAGTCCCCAACCAGTTGAAGACCGGGCTACACAGCAGGAGGTAAGCAGCGACCGTGGTCTGCACAGCGCTACCATGGACCGCGGTCGTCGCTTATCTACTGCTGTGCGGCCATGTCCGTTTGTCCTCTCCCTGCTCCTCTGCCCGGCCGACAATGTCATCCTATCACCAGGGCAAGGGGTGGGAAAATCGAAACCGGTCCCTGGCTTCAGGCTGGGTTCACATTTATGCGAATTGGATGCAGTTTTTGCCGCATCCAATTCGCATGACAGGAGAGTGTGCCTGGCTCTCAACGGAGCCGGTTCACACACCTCCAGGGGCGGGCACGGTCTGAACTACAGAAGGATCCTGTGCGTCTTTGGCTCAGAATTAGGTGAAAATTCAGGCAGAAATTCAGACCTGATTGGCACCTGAATTGGTGTACAGGGACGCACCGGACCCCCTGCTGTGAGCCGTAGCAAGTGTGAACCCAGCCTAAAAAAAGTTGGGGACCGCTGCAGTACATCTATGGTGTGGCGGTGATCAGGTACACTAACTGGTGACAGTATGTAAAAAAAAAAAAAAAAAAAATGTATTACATTTTTCTTTTTTTTCATTATTATATTGTTTTTGATTACCATGTACAACTCCTCAGAAGTGATCAAGATTTTTCTTTTTACACATTATGATTAATGATTGCACAATGAATCCAGGCACCATAGATCCGTAGCCTTGGCTGGCAGCTTTTCCGTGGCGGTCCAGTAGAACTAGAACTTATTGCTCAGAATGTTATCTGGTTGTGCTGACAAGTCCTAATGATTTGTGAGAAGTGTGAATGGAGTGGTAAGTCCTCCAGAAGTGCTCAGTGTTTCTGTGTTCTCTGATCAATCTGTGTACATGTACAACACAGCTGTGTTCTCATACCAATAGGAGAATATGGCAGAAAACAATCGGTCTGAGGTTCAGTTCCATAGAGCAGAGGTCATACAATGTATGTCCTTCTCATGTCACAACGTAATCACACAAGTTATGCAGTTAACCAGTAATGAATATTATCTCCCTTCATCAGCCAAATAAACATTCTGCAAGCCACACGTGAGCAGATCCTGAAGGAGATTCTTCCTTACAGGCGCCACCGGATGGCAGATAGCAACCAGACTACCCGTGTCTCAGCGTTTCCTATGTCCGTGGTCGTGGCCGTGGTGGCCAATACAATTCATCCCACCATATAAAAATCTGGGATTAGTTGCTGATTTGCAGTCCTTGGGACCACATGACTACAATTGGTTCAAAAGCTGTCTGTGTAGATTTGGCATAGGCTGGATTCACATGGTAAGCCAAGCCAAAAAAATGCGTTACAGCAATGCACTACGACGCCGTATTAAAGTGCACTGTATTCATTCTGAATGACTGCCCATCACAAATTAAGGTGGATCTATACTAAATACTGATTAAAGATTTTACTATTCAAGGCTCAAAAAGGGCTTGTATACACTTGAGGTCTAGGGGGTGGTAAAAACAGGCAGTTGAGCCACAGTTTTACCACTCCCTTAAAGTGGTAGCAAACTGGTAAAATAAAAATGCTCCCCCCCCTCAAGGTAAATGTCATAATGTGCTAGTATGCATTGCATACCTCCCCCTGTAGCAGTCACTCACGTGCCACTACCTACACATTGTTTATGTTTCCATCTCACCCTGAACCAGTCATTCACAGGCCGCTGCCTACACATTGTTTATGTTTCCATCTCACCCTGAACCAGTCATTCACAAGCCGCTGCCTACACATTGTTTATGTTTCCATCTCACCCTGAACCAGTCATTCACAGGCCGCTGCCTACACATTGTTTATGTTTCCATCTCACCCTGAACCAGTCATTCACAGGCTACTGCCTACACATTGCTCATGTTTCCATCTCACCCTGAACCAGTCATTCACAGGCTGCTGCCTACACATTGTTTATGTTTCCATCTCACCCTGAACCAGTCATTCACAGGTCGCTGCCTACACATTGTTTATGTTTCCATCTCACCCTGAACCAGTCATTCACAGGCCGCTGCCTACACATTGTTTATGTTTCCATCTCAGCTTGAACCAGTCATAAACAATGTGTAGGCAGCGGAATGTGAATGTTTCCATTTCACCCTGAACCAGTCATTCACACACCAGTATACAAAGTAAGGTGCAGCGCTCAAATGATAAACTAAAAAAAGGAAATATAACAAATATAACAACAATAAGAACAGTCCTGTAATAATAATAAAATGTCCAATATTGATAATTGGTGAGTCTCCTCCACACGTGACAGCACGCCAAAATAAGGTGACTGATAAGTAGTGCCCAACACCGGTATACAGAGTGGCCTCTCACCTGATTAACAGGTTAATCATGCATTCCCAGAATGGGTCAATCAAAACGAAATCCTAGTCAAGATGATGATCCCACAGGACAATACTGGAACTGTCAGTCACGATGGCTCTCAGGCTAGGCTGTAGGCAAGGGTGGCTCTCCCATGACATAAAATGAAAAAGGACAGGGATAGTGTGGTCACGTCATCTGCTGAAGAAGTCCCCGCCCACTGGGACGCAACGCGTCCAGAACGTAACGACGTGACGTCACCCGCTGCTACCGCGCATGCTCCAGTCTGTGTCTCTGCACGGAAGTTTCGATGCTGTGTTTCGATGCTGTGTCTCTGCACGGAAGTTTCGATGTTGCATTTCGATGCTGTGTTCGTCCTGCACTTGTGAAGTGCCATTTTTGTAAGTTTGTTTTTTACTACCCTCTTAATAAATTTGAGTATACAGAGAGCACTATCCCTGTCCTTTTTCATTTTATGTCATGGGAGAGCCACCCTTGCCTACAGCCTAGCCTGAGAGCCATCGTGACTGACAGTTCCAGTATTGTCCTGTGGGATCATCATCTTGACTAGGATTTCGTTTTGATTGACCCATTCTGGGAATGCATGATTAACCTGTTAATCAGGTGAGAGGCCACTCTGTATACCGGTGTTGGGCACTACTTATCAGTCACCTTATTTTGGCGTGCTGTCACGTGTGGAGGAGACTCACCAATTATCAATATTGGACATTTTATTATTATTACAGGACTGTTCTTATTGTTGTTATATTTGTTATATTTCCTTTTTTTAGTTTATCATTTGAGCGCTGCACCTTACTTTGTATATTTCGCTTAAGGGATTTGATTGTGTTGGCCCTGGTGTACAGCTGCTTTTTCGTTTTATTTTGCATATATGCGCTGATTTTATCCACCTTCTTTTGCTATTCACACACCAGTGCCTACACATTGCTCATGTTTCCCTCTCACCCTGAACCAGTCATTCACAGGCTGCTGCCTACACATTATGTTTGTGAGATGGAAACATGAGCAATGTGTAGGCAATGGTGTGTGAATGACTGGTTCAGGGTGAAATGGAAACATTCACAGGCCGCTGCCTACACATTGTTTATGTTTTCATCTCAGCTTGAACCAGTCATAAACAATGTGTAGGCAGCAGAATGTGAATGACTGGTTCAGGGTGTGATGGAAACATAAACAATGTCTAGGCAGCGGCCTGTGAATGTTTCCATTTCACCCTGAACAAGTCATTCACAGGTTGCTGCCTACACATTATGTTTCCCACTCACCCTGAACCAGTCATTCATGTGCCGGTGCCTACACATCGTTTATGTTTCCATCTCAGCCCGAACCAGTCGTTCACAGGCTGCTGGCTACACATTGTTTATGTTTCCATCTCACCCTGAACCAGTCATTCACAGGCTACTGCCTACACATTGTTTATGTTTCCATCTCACCCTGAACCAGTCATTCACAGGCTACTGCCTACACATTGCTCATGTTTCCATCTCACCCTGAACCAGTCATTCACAGGTCGCTGCCTACACATTGTTTATGTTTCCATCTCACCCTGAACCAGTCATTCACAGGCCGCTGCCTACACATTGTTTATGTTTCCATCTCACCCTGAACCAGTCATTCACAGGCAGTTAACTGAGTTTATATAGTGTAATACAGTCTTTTGAAATCCGTCTGAGTGCTTTCATTGTTGAATTTTAAAAGCAGCGGCAAACCTGTTAATCTCACAGGTTTGCTAATCTGACAGAACACCGTTGCTTTTAAAATTCAACATCAAAACAGTCAGACGGATCTCAAAATCCTGTATTTCACTATATAAACTCAGTTTACTGGTAAAAATAAGTGTGAAATGCAAGACTCCGGTGGGTGTAGAAAGATCTCCGCTGGCCGCCTTCTCACTGTATCCTTAAGGGGTTATAAACCCTTGTCTTTTTTTTTTTTTAAATAACAAACATGTTATACTTACCTCCACTGTGCAGTTCGTTTTGCACAGAGTGACCCTCAACCTCCTCTTCTGGGGTCCCACTGCGGCGCTGGTGGCTCCTCCCCGCATCGAGTTTCCACGTTGGAGAAGCGCTCTCCTTGGTGGACACCCGTGGGGGCGCGCTCCCGAGTCTCGCATCTGTGTCCATTCACACATAATGCAGGACTCAGTCCTGCCCCCCGGCGCCGCATCATTGGATTTGATTGACAGCAGTAGGAGCCAATGGCTGCGCTGCTATCAATCTATCCAATCGGGATACCAGCTACAGATGGTGTGCTCGTTCCCGGACAGAGGATGACAGCGTCCAGGTAAGTAAAATGGGGGGGGGGGGGGCTGGGGGGCTGCAGCACTAAAAAAAGTTTTTTCACCTTAATGCATAGAATGCATTAAAGGGGTTGTAAAGGTAATAAAAAAAATAACAAACATGTTATACTTACCTTCACTGTGCAGCTCGTTTTGCACAGAGTGGCCCCAAACCTGTTCTTCTGGGGTCCCTCGGCGGCTGTTTCAGCTCCTCCCCGCAAGAAATAACCACCTTAATGCGAGCTCCCTCGCATGGTGGTTAGTTCTTGCGGGCGCGCTCCTGTGATACAGCCGGCGGCTATAGCCGCTCACTGTATCACTTGGCCCTGCCCCCCCCACGCCGCGTCATTGGATGTGATTGACAGCAGCGCGAGCCAATGACTGCGCTGCTTTCAATCCATCCACTGTAGCCAATCAGCGGCCAGGCTGAGAGGCAAAATGGATGTCGGGAGCGAGCGGCTGACTTTCGAGGGGTCAGGTAAGTAAAACGGGGGGGCTGGGGGCGGCGGTATTGTTGGAAGTTTTTTCACCTTAATGCATAGAATGCATTAAGGTGAAAAAATGTTTACCTTTACAAACCCTTTAAGGTGAAAAACCATGAGGGTTTACAACCCCTTTACTGTGGGTGACTGCGGGGTGTACCAAGATGGCCATAACGGAACGTCACTTCTGTTACAAAATTTGACAGGTCGCCTAATCTGACGGAACACTGGCAACGGCTTGTAAACATCAAAACGAAAAACAAAAGTGACAAAATCCTCATTGTTTTTGGTACCTTCTGTCTTTCGTGTTCTCCAGGTCACACAGATAGCAGAGGTCAGGGGCTTCCTGATTGCACCAGAAATTATAGTTGATGGGGGGGGGGGGGGGGGGCTGCTTACCCTTCCACACCCTGTAGACCTGCTTGAATCACTTCTACATTAAAGCCCATCACCAGCTGAAAAGTGCTGCAGCCAGGATGGCGGTGAAAGCACTTCAACTTGAGGACGTATAGGTACATCCTTAGAGAGTGAAATGGTTAAAAAAAACACTTATGCCCCATACACACGGACGGATTTTCCGACGGAAAATGTTCTATGGGAGCTTGTCGGAAATTCCGACCGTGTGTAGGCTCCATCGGACATTTTCCATCGGAATTTCCGACACACAAAATTTGAGATCTGGATCTCAAATTTTCCAACAACAAAATCCATTCTCGTAAATTCCGATCGTGTGTAGACAATTTCGACGCACAAAGTGCCACGCATGCTCAGAATCAAGCACAAGAGCCGCACTGGCTATTGAACTTCCTTTTTCTCGGCTTGTCGTACGTGTTTTACGTCACCGCGTTCTTGACGTTCGGAATTTCCGACAAGATTTGTGTGACCGTGTGTATGCAAGACAAGTTTGAGCCAACATCCGTCTGAAAAAATCCATGGATTTTGTTGTCGGAATGTCTGATCGTGTGTACGGGGCATTATGCCCCGTAGACACGAGCGGACTTTACGGCAGACTTTGCCCGGCGGACGGGATTTCGTCGGACAATTCGATCGTGTGTGGGCTCCAGCGGACTTTGTTTTCTCAAAAGTTGGACGGACCTAGAAACGAAACATGTTTTAAATCAATCCGTCGAACTCGAGTCCGGTCGAAAAGTCCACTCGTCTGTATGCTAGTCCGACGGACAAAAAGCCACACTAGGGCAGCTATTGGCTACTGGCTATGAACTTCCTTGTTTTAGTCCGGTCGTACGTCATCACGTACAAATTCGACGGACTTTGGTTGATTGTGTGTAGGCAAGTCCGTTCATTCGGAAAGTCCGTCGTAAAGTCCGCCGGGCAAAGTCTGCAGTAAAGTCCGCTCGTGTGTGTGCGGCATTATAGTGTATCTAAAGTCAAAACTTTTTTTTTTTTTTACTTTGGATAGAGCACTAAGGGATTTGAACCCCTGACATGTTTGTATTGCTGTATGTGTCCCCATTAGGGAGATTCACTCTCTTGGTTTTTCCTGGTAACCAATGTTAACGGGTACTGAGAGTGAGGGAAAATCTTCAAACTGGGACACTTGTTCCTGTGACAGCTGTCTAAGAGGGATCTCCTTCAGTTTAGAGAGCTTTACTCTCACTTCCTGTTGTGTGTAAACAACAGGAAGTGAAGGGAAATCTCCACAATGGGGCATATGTCCATATTTCATACAAAATGGAAAGAAACTTTTTTATTTTAGTTATAAACACATTTGAAGCTGAAAAGTTGATTGCTTAGTTATATGCTGCGCTTACACTTTAGGCTGGGTTCACACTATTGTGAATTGGATGTGGGTTTTCCTGCATCCAATTCACATAGCAGGAGATTGCGACGGTCTCTCTATGGAGCCGGTTTACACATCTCCAGAGCGGCTCCGGTGTGAATTGCACAGGGGTCCTGTGCGTTTTTTGGTCCATTTCAGGTCCAAATTCAGCTAAAAATTCAGGATAAAAATCGGACCTGAACCAGTGAATGGAGACGCACCGGACCCCTGCTGTGAGCCGCTCCGTGCTATAGTGTGAACCCAGCCTTAATGAGTATCTAAAGCCAAAACGTTTTTCTTATTTTGGATACAGTGCGAAAGGGCTAGAGCCTCTGAAAAGTTTTTATTACTGTATGTGTCCCCTCTGGGAAGGTTACCCTCTCTCTTTGTCCTAATGATCACGGTCATCAAAACAAAAATGTGATGGGAAATCAGACATTTTACAAAGAGTAGAGGGGAACTCTTTCAGAAGGAACACCTGATGAGTGACAACTAAATTTCCTCTTTACTTTGAAGCAATTTCCTCTCACTTCCTGTTGGGTCCCTGGGACAGGAAGTGAAGCAAAAATCTCTCTGTTGGTAAACAGACAAAACAGTTTATGGTTACAGTAGTAACCATTTAATAAAAAAAAAAAAAAAAAAAAAAATTAGTGCTAAAGATGCTTTCAAATCAAGTCTAATCGAATTTTAAGGGCCCGTTCACACAGGCACTCATAGAGCATGTAGTATTTTTCTGTTCTAGTCTCTGTGTCCGTATCTGTCCAATTCGGCTGTACAGGTGACTCCGTACAGGTGATGCGTTGCAATTTTCTGCATTTGATCAATGCCAGTCACCACAAGGGCACACAAAAAAACACCGTAAGACTCAATAAATTTAGAAAAATGTAAACAAATGTCACCTCACTGCCTGGCAAAATGGACACCAGCCCAAGTTACTGCATGCTGCTATTGTGAACGGGCCCTAAAGGCAGGCATTTTTTTTTCTTTTGTTTTGCATAGAATAAAGAATTAGAACCCGTTAGGCTTTTATTGCCGTCTCTCTTGGTGACCATTGTTAGAGGGAATGAAAGTGAGGGGAAAAAATTCAGACTTGCCACCAGAACAGGCGTAGTCGGGAAGTCTTCCAAAGGGGACATTCGTTTCTGTGACAACTGTCCAAAAGGAGATTTATTGTAGTGTGGAGAGATTTGCTCTCACTTCCTGTACAGAACAGGAAGTCAAGGCAAATCTTTTGGGGCCCGTGCACACTATATGCATTGGGCAGTATTGTGTTGCTTGTAAAGATAGGAGGTGGGGGGACAGGAAAAGGCATACCAAACCCAACGGCTGGATGTTCACAAGCACTCATTGAGGGGATTAATAAAAAGTGTCTGAGACAAACTTTGTCTCAACTAAAGCAGCCAATCAGCTTTTACATTTTAATTTTCTAAGCTGTATGGACAAAATGAAAACTAGAAGCCGAGTGGCTGCTAAAGACAATGACATCAGATAAGACAGAACTTTTCTCAGATACTTATTATACCCCTATTATGTTTTTGTATTTTTTAGATAGAGCAGAGAGGGAATAGAATGCTTGTCAGTTTCTATTGCTGTCTGTGCCCCTGTTAAGGAGATTCACCTTCTCCATTTCTCCTCTTTACCATTACCATTGAAAGTGAAAGTAAAAGAAAAAACACAAAATTTGGGTTGTCCCCAGAAAAATAATAGAGGAGTAATCTTCCAATGCGGACACTAGTTCTGGTGACCTGGGGGTCCCCAAGGAATTCCCTTAACCACTTCCCATCCAGGCCAATTCTGACATTTCTCTCCAACATGTAAAATTCATCATTTTTTTGCTAGAAAATTACATAGAACCCCAAACATTATATATGTTTTTTTTAGCAAAGACCCTACACAATGGTGGTCGTTGCAACTTTTTTATCTCGCACAGTATTTGCGCACCAATTATTCAAACACTTTTTTTGGAGAAAAAAAAACAGTTTCATGCTTTAAAAAAAAAAAACAAAGTTAGCCCAATTTTTTTGCATAATGTGAAAGATGAAGTTACGTCGAATAATTAGATACCTAACATGTCACGCTTCAAAACTGCACACGCTGGTGGAATGGGGCCAAACTTTGGTACTTAAGAATCCCCATAGGCGACGCTTTAAAAATTTTTACTGGTTACATGTTTTGAGTTACAGGGCAGGTCTAGGGCTAGAATTATTGCTCTCGCTCTAACGTTCGCGGTGATACCTCACATGTGTGGTTTGAACACCGTTTTCATATGTGGGCGGGACTTACATATTCGTTCGCCTCTGTGTACGAGCACACGGGGACAGGGGCGCTTTAAACCATATGTTTTACACGCAGTTGTGGGGTGGCCCCGTTAACTTAATATGGTGGATGGGAAGCATGGGGGGGTCATTTCTGCCATGTGGCGATGCGCAACATCTGTTACCCCTATACAACTGCCTTTGCAGGTAAAAGAGGAGTTCCAGTCTGTAAAAAAAAAAAAAAATTAAGTTAGCAGCTACAAATACCGTAGCTGCTGACTTTTAATATTAGAACACTTACCTGTCCAGGTATCCTGCAATGTTGGCACCCCTAGCCAATTCCTCAATCGGCTTTGGGTGCAGGCACCAGCATTTGCAGTAAGGGAAATAGGAAGTTTCCTACTGCGCATGTGCGAGTCGCACTCTCTGAATGGTCCTGCACCCTTCTGGGACCTCTGTGTGAAGGCAGCGGGGGGGGCTGGAAATGTCGATCGCTGTGCGGCGATCTTACCCAAAAGTGGGAGTGGGTACCTGTCAAAACCAGGTACCCCCTCCCCCCAAAAAAAGTGCCAAATGTGACAGTGGAGGGGGTTCGAACAAGCGGAGCTTCCTCTTTTGGGTGGAGCTCTGTATTAGGAGGAGTGGGGAGTAAATGTAAACTAGGCTAAAGTGAACGAAGATTGGAACAGGTCAGCAGTTGCTGTCACTTTTGCCTTTGGGCTTATTCACATCACTGCTGCCCAATGCAGTCCTGACACAGACAAGACAATCTGTCCCGTGTCCTATTGTGTCAGTTCACACCAACATGCCGCCATGGTGTGCGCTGAGAACAGTAGGCCGGGATGCATTCTTACACAGTGCAGCAAATTGCAATGTATCACATGGCATCGCAGCGTGCTGCATAAAGTTGAATGAAATGTCAAGTTTATTAAAAAAAAAGTAAACAGTACAGTGCGCTGAAAGGCCAAAGTCAGACGGGTGATTCCACCACTAGAGACAAACCGCCAGATCGCTAAAGAGGCCGCCAGTTTGTCTCTATGGAATCGTTCCCTTTGTATCCAGACACAGTGAAATATCCCTCTATCGCTGGCCCAAGCACTGTTGAATTTCGATCGCTGGTGATGGGAGCGCCATCTCACTGCCTGGGCTATAATGATGGGCTCAGGCATGTTCGTACCCGCCAGAAAGTCATCACTGCACACCGCCAATCATAGGCAGTATGTGTATGTGCAACTGCCGAATGGGAAATGCCTCACTGCCTATGATTGGCGGTGTGCAGTGATGGCTTCTTGGTGGGTAAGATCTGAACACGCCTGAGCCCATCATCATTAGGCTACAGAGAGAGCGATTCCATAGTAAGGGCTCTTTCACATAGGCGGCCTTCCCAACGCACTCCACTTTGCTCAGCGGGGGATCGATTCCGTTGATCCCTGATGAGCCGCTCACTGTGCTGATACGAACCTGTGGGGAAATCGGATGAAAACAGACAGGCAGTCCGTTTTCATCAGATCCGCCAGACAGATGGAAAATAGGGCCACCATCCCTCTGGATTTCACGGACAGGATCAGAAAGCAGCGGGTCTCAGCGGACATGTCACTGCTGACATCCGCTGCCCCATAGAGGTGAATGGAGCATCCGATCAGGTCCACATGAAAAACTGACAGGCGGACCTGATCAGAAAGCCCGTGTGAAAGGCGCCTTACAAACAGACAGCCTCTTACCCTGATCAGAGTGGTCGCAAGATCTGAAAGCCTGCATTTTCGATACTCCTAAAGGGACAGGGGGTAACAGCAAGGGGGTTAACAATACTATCACTGGCAATTGCGACCAATGACTAGCGGCAAAGTCGCCCATCTGACATCAGCCTACCAAGGCCCTGGCACTGTCCCTGCAGCAACGTATAATGCGCACCCACTGGACTAAATGGGCCCCCCAATAGGACAGAAATGGCACAAAACTGACAGTGTTAACCTTTCCTGCCCAAAAAAAGTTTTTGCTACTTTAGAGCAGATCAGCAGACTGGGAGGAGACTGTGTACAGTGATCAGATCCCATCAAACACACAGAAAACGTCTGAGTGGCGCTGCCAGTGACAGTGGCGGAGTAGCAGGGGGTGATCTTTGACCTCCTCCCTGGTGTGATGTGACAGCCCGGTGACACCGGGGCCTGCAGGCAGCACGATCAGGATCCATGACAGGCAATGGGGACCCGGCCGGTCACACTCCATAGACCAGCACAGTCCTTTCTGTACTTCCCAATATAGATCCCTCTGGAAATGTCACTCCGATCCCATCCGCCCACCTAAGTTTGTCAGCAAACATCTATCTGCCACCCCTTCTCAGCTGGCACTTCCTGCCTGCACCCCAACACAGCCTTTGGACCCCCTTGCCTTTGTTAACTCTATTGATGAGCACTTTACAGCACTGCCGTATACCGGCAGATCGCCGCCTCCCCCCACCATACAGGGTGTACACCACTCACTCCTATAGGAGCTGCTTACCTTGGCTGCCATGCTGTGACCCTCCTGATCACTTGTGGCCCCGGAGCAGACACACACGGGGAGCCTCACACCCAGTACAACACACCGTATACACACACAGTACACACTGCCTCTTCCTGTCCCGGCCTCTCTGTATACAATCTGCATCCACAGCCCGGAGCACTCCCTCTATCTACAACATGGCAGCATTGCCGCCTCTCCTCACTCAGCCCTCACCACACACTTCTCTCTAATGTTCCTCACAAACGACCACATATTACAAGTAGAACTAAAGACAAAACGTTGCTTTTCATTTTGCATAGAGCAAAGGAGGATTATAACCCCATCTGGGAGATTTCCCCTCACTTCCTGTCCCATACCTAGCACAAATGGTGAGAGGAAATCCTTCCAAAGTGAGGAAATCCATGGTTGTCACCAGAACTAGTGTCCCCATTGGAGGACTTCCCCTCATATTATTATTCTAAAGGGAACCCAAAATGTGGGGTTTTCTTTTACTTTCACTTTCAATGATAATGGCAAAAAGGACAAATAAAGAGAATGAATCTCCCTAATAGGAGGGCACAGAGCAATAAAAACATGGCAGATGTTCTAATCCCTCTTTACTCTGTCAAAAACAAAAAAAAAATTTTGCCTTTAGTTATACTTTTGCACCTAAAGTGGTTGTAAACCTAGTTACACCACTTGTGCCTATAATAAGGCTTACCTGTAGGTACTGGAAATATCTCCTAAACCTGCACGGTTTAGGACATATTTACCATATACGCTTGCGCAGGAAATGCGCACTGAAGAAACGCCTCGATCGTGCCGTTCCTAAAGGGCCTGTGCCGTGACCGGCGGCTCCCACGCGCGACGTCATCACAGCTCCGGCCATTCACAGCGCCGGAGCCCGCGAACCCGGAAATAACTGCGGGAGACATGGCGCCGGTCACATCGGTGTACGGGGACCGTTGCAACAGCTTTGATCTAAGGTAAGTATTTCATAATGAGCTAGTATGTTCATTATGAAATCAAATCATCAAATCCTTCTCCGCATCTATTACCTTTTGTACCACCACCCCCTCCCTTTAGAATTTAAGCTTTAAGAGCCGGGCCCTCCTGTCCCTTCTGTATTGAACTGTACTGTAATTGTGCTGTCCCCCCTCTACATTGTAAAGCGCTGTGTAAACTGTTGGCGCGATATAGATCGTGTATAATATAATAATAATAGTATGCGATGCATACTAGCTCTTTATGCCTTTGTCATGCAGGTTTTTGTTTTTTTTATGGGTTTACAACCACTTTAACCACTTGCTGCCCGCCATATAGAAAAATGACGGCGGCAAAGTGGTTTCATTATCCTGACCGGACGTCATATGACGTCGCCGGGATATCAAGCCGCTGCGTGCACCCGGGGGCGCGCATTGTGGCGATTGTTGTTGCGGTGTGTCAGTCTGACGGAGACTCTTTACCACGTGATCAGCTGTGTCCAATCACAGGTGATCACGATGTAAACAGGAAGAGCCGTTGATCGGCTTTTCCTCACTTGTGCCTGTCAGTAACGAGTAGAGGAGAGCCGATTGGTTGCTCCTCTGACAGGGGGGGGGTCTGTGCTGATCGATTATCAGCGCAGCCCCCCCCCCCCCCGAGGATGCCCACACCGGACCACCAGGGACACCACCAGGACCACCAAAGATGTCACCACCAGGTATGCCACCCTAGACCACCAGGCATGCCAATCAGTGCCCACAATAGGCATCACTGATTGGCAGGCATTATTGTTTGGCACTGATTGGCATCCATCAGTACCATTTATTAGTGTACATTAGTGCCACCTATCAATGCCCATCTGTGCCACCTATCAGTGCCCATCTGTGCCGCCTATCAGTGCCCATCCATGCCGCCTTTCAGTGCCCATCAGTGTCACCTATGTGTACCCATCAGTGCTGCATATCAGTGCCCCATCAGTGCCGAATATTAGTGCCCATCATCAGTGCCACCTCATTGGTGCCACCTCATCAGTGCCCATCAGTGCTGCCTTATCAGTGTCGTCAGTACAGCCCCATCAGTGCCCATCAGTGAAGGAGAAAACTTACTTATTTACAAAGTTTTGTAACAGAAACAAAAAAAAAAAATTTCAGTCTTTTTTTTATTTGTTTAGCAGAAAATAAAAATCCCAGAGGTGATCAATGACCACCAAAAGAAAGCTCTATTTGTGGAAACAAAATGATAAAAATTTAGTTTGGGTACAGTGTAGCATGACCGCGCAATTGTCATTCAAAGTGTGACAGCGCTGAAAGCTGAAAATTAGTCTGGTGGAAGGTGTATAAGTGCCCAGTATTGAAGTGGTTAAAAAATGCCCTATGGCAGATCTACTGCTACAGGGCGACCCCCTGTGCAGAATCATGTATACAATGAGGGAAAAAAGTATTTGACCCCCCTGCTGATTTTGTACATTTGCTCACTGACAAAGAAATGATCAGTCTATAATTTTAATGGTAGGTTTATTTTAACAGTGAGAAACACAAATATCCAGAAAAACGCATTTCAAAAAAGTTACAAATTGATTTGCATTTTAATGAGTGAAATAAATATTTGATTCCCTATCAATCAGCAAGATATCTGGCTCCCAGGTGTCTTCTATACAGGTAATGAGCTGAGATTGGGAGCACTTTCTTAAAGGGAGTGCTCCTAATCTCAGCTTGTTACCTGTATAAAAGACACCTGTCCACAGAAGCAATCAATCAATCAGATTCCAATCTCTCCACCATGGCCAAGACCAAAGAGATGTCCAAGGATGCCAGGGACAAGATTGTAGACCTACACAAGGCTGGAATGGGCTACAAGACCATCACCAAGCAGCTTGGTGAGAGGGGGACAACAGTTGGTGCAATTATTCACAAATGGAAGGAACACAGAATAACTGTCAATCTCCCTCGGTCTGGGGCTCCATGCAAGATCTCCTCGTGGAGTTTCAATGATCATGAGAATGGTGAGGAATTAGCCTAGAACTACACGGGAGAATCTTGTCAATGATCTCTCTGCTTCCATCACTTCCCTTAGTAAAAGCAGCACATGCAGTACACAAAAAACTCGTTACACAGGTAACCCTTTGATCACCCTAGATGTGTAACCCCTTCCCAGCCAGTGTCATTAGTACAGTGACAGCGCATCATTTTTGGCACTGATCACTGTATTAGTGTCATTGGTCCCCAGAAATTGTCAGTTAGTGTCCGATTGTCCACCGCAGTCCCGCTGTAAGTCACTGATCGCGGCCCTTACTAGTAAAAAAATAAATGAAACCATAAAAATTCCAGTATATATCCTATAGTTTGTAGACGCTATCACATTTGCGCAATATACGCTAATTGGGATTTTTTTTTACCAGAAATATGTAGCAGAATACATATTGGCCTAAATTGATGAGGAAATTATATTTTTTTTATTGGATATGTTTTATAGCAGAAAGTAAAAAATATTGTTGTTTTTTGTTTTTTTCAAAATTGTCAGTCTTTATTTGTTTATAGCACAGAAAAAAAAAACAGGGTAATCAAATACCACCAAAAGAAAACTCTATTTGAGGGGAAAAAATGACATAAATTTTATTAAGGTACAGCGTTGCATGGCTGCGCAATTGTCCGTTAAAGTAACACAGTGCCGTATCGCAAAAAATGGAAGGGGGGTAAATCTTCCAGAGGTCAAGTGGTTAATACAGGAGCCCACACTCAACTCTCCTCACAAACGCTAACCTTCAGTTCCTCAGAAACCACCAGTTATTAAAGCAGAGTTCCGGGCTTTTTTTTTTTTCTTAATTACCCCCGTTATAGTCACCACTCGTTCTTTCACAATTAGCTATTTTCAAAAATGTCCCCTTTTCAGTAGTTGTGCAGCATTGATTACTTACTTTGTTCTTTTTCTGCACAGCATGGCCATCCTGACTGTGCGCATGTAAAGGCCACTGGGTCTCTCTTCCGGGATTAGTTGCATGCTGGCTATCCAGCATGCACCTCCCGATCATGCGCATGTGCAGTGTGAAGAAAGCGCGCCCCACTGCATATACATGTACTACATTCCCTTTTTAAAAATGGCACCGATCTCCACCTAGCATTTCATCATTTCTGGTTTTGAAAAATGCGATGCTAGCAGTGGGGGAGCCGATGCGGAAATGACGTACCTCACTGAGGTGAGGTTAGGATGGAAATACACCTTCAAAACAACTAGAAAAGATACAAAACAAATAGAAAAAAATATATACACTGTATATCCAAAAATGAGGTGGGGGGGTCTATTATTTAAGACCTAGTTGTAGTTTTGCCTGGAACTCCGCTTTAACACAGGAATCGTAAATGGTTGAAACAACACTCCTAGGGGGGCGCATGCGCGGAGTCTAGCGCAGCGGACATGTCCTGCTAGAGCTCCGCTCCGTGAAAAGGGAGAACCGCTGTATAAAGTCAGCCCGCCGACTTTTTTCACTTAAAAAACGAGACATCATACTCCTGAGAGGTGAGAGGAAACTTTGAAACCAAAATGGTACTAGGGGGAACCAGGAATAAATATAAAAATGCCCCCAGTGGAGGTACACAGGCAAAGACTGCAGTGAAATTGGCGCCAGTCTCCTCAGTCTCCTCAGCCTCAGGCACAATCACCTCAGAGCACAGGAGAAAGACAAAGCTGTCACAGCAAATCTCCTCAGATGAATCTGACACAGAATTGTTTCTGTCACAAAAATCTTCACAAGAACCAGCAGCAACTCCAAACCTTATTAAACAATTTGAGAAAATGCTCCACAAAGCATTAAAGATTACCTCAGAACAAATAACCAACAATCTTACTAAAGAAATCAGAGAACTGGGAAACCGTACAGCGGCGCTGGAAATTAAAACTGAAGAACTAGAAAACACAACACAGGAATTTATGACTGAAATAGATCTTCTTAAAGATGAAAATATAATCTTACAAAACAAGTTGGAAGATTATGAAAATCGCGCAAGAAGGTCAAATTTGCGTTTCAGAGGCATTCCTGAATCGATCGTTGATCTATCTTCTACAATAACAGCTCTATGCCAAGAATTGCAACCAGGAATACCGATCGAAAGGTTGGAAATGGATAGGGTACACAGAGCTCTCATGCCTAAAAAAACAGATGGACCCCCTCGAGACATCATAGCAAAGTTCCATTTTTATCGAACGAAAGAACAACTTTTATTTGCAGCCAGAGAGAAAAAAAACCTAACCTTTCAAGGTCACAATTTTCAGATTTTCGCAGATCTCTCTCAAGTTACCATCTCTAAAAGACGTGCTATGAAAATGCATCTGCTGGAACTGCAAAGAAACAATATCACATACCAATGGGGTTTTCCATTCTCCATACGTTTTACCTACCAAGGAAACAGGCATATTTGTAGATCTCCGAACGAACTACAACAGGCTCTACAAGACCTTAATTTGATTGATGGAACATCTGCAATCAATACCTCACGAAGACGAACAGCATCTGCTTCTTCACTACCAGCTTCTTCCCCTGCTACAGGAAAAAACGGTAACCAGCACGTTCACAAGAGAGGCCGTTATGCATCCCCTCCACAAGAACAAGATGTAGATCCAATGGACTGAAAAACTATTTTTCCAGGAACATGAATTTACACATAAAATATGGAATCAGCTAAGAAGACATGCTCTCAATGAATACACAGCATTTTGGATGCATTCACAATGCAATTCTTACTTGAATTCACATTCCATACTTGTATTCTAATAAATAGAATACAATGTGGATAAGGGTAAATCCCAGATTCAAGTAACAATTATATATGCTTAACATAATCATCTGTGAACATGAATCTTTTCAATTCTATATTTAATCCCAAAACATGAAACCAGGGCTTTTTTTTTTTGTATTTTTTTTTTGTTGTTCTTTTTTCCTCTTTTCCTAAATGGAATGGTTTAAATGGCTATCCTTGTCTATTGTATGTAATATTGTGCCTCACAATATTATAGTCAAATAAATAAGGAACCTTAGTCATGTCAGGAGAAATATAATTATATTTCTTAGATATATTGCTATATAGCTTATATACACATTTTTTTATTTATTTGTTCTTTTTTTTTAGGAAATAAATAAATAAATAAATAAATAAAAAAGAAAAAAAGGGAAAACTAAGTTTTTTTTTTTTTTTTTTTTTTATACATATCCAGAAGTTATAGCCCATACTATTATTCTAAAACGGAATATAAGATGAGTTAGATTAGTTTTTTTTTTTTTTTTTTTTTTTTTTTTTTCAGATATCATCTGAGTTTGTTAAATATCACCTTACGAGAACACCATTCCTATAAGTTCCATACTTACTTCATATTTTGAAACTAAGTAGATTTTTCTTTTTCCCTAACCAGATTGGTTAAAACACCTTTCATATTTATCAGTTGCAATTTTGAGTTTAACACTAATATTATCAAAAGAAGACCTAGTCATGACTGAAATGATACAAACTTATTTCTATAATTGATACTTTTAGGTAAATTACTGAAACAAAGTTTAGTAGTAAACCTAAACACTAAACACAAGACGTATTTTTTTTTTTTTTTTTGTCTTTTCCTTTTTATATACATATATATATATTATCTTTTCTCCTCTTTTTCCAGACTAGATAATTTATTCTACTTAAATAACAGAGAATTTAAATAATCTTTATTTTATAAATGTTAAGTTTTTCTTCAAAACAATGATAATATAGATAAGTTTCGTTCTAAGCCTTAAGGGCTACAAGTTAACATCCTAGCGATGTTATTTTTCCTTTTTACATTATCACAAAGTGGTTCTCCTGCTCACGGAAGTTCCGTGCGCCTCACCTAGTCTTCCTCGGACCCCCCCGCCTAATATGGGGAGACCTGACGAAGGCCTTCGACCCCCTGTTGAGAGGTTTCACCCCTCATCACGGGCAAATCCTGAACACCTTAGTATTTTATTCTTAAGCTTATGTAATGTAATCTTACCTGTTTTCTTCTTCTTCCTTAAACCAGATCACACAAGATTCTTTTTTCTTCTTTCCTTTTTCAAGTCCGTATGGGTTGAGTCGAGAGTTCTCCAAACCAGAATAATTGGTAAGTGTTGCCTACTGACTCAGTTACCATGGCTCCTTTAAACATCTTATCCCTCAATGTGCAGGGACTCAATGTCCCACAAAAACGTACTAAAGCGTTTAGATCATTCCAAACACAAAAGGCACACATTGTGTGTATTCAAGAGACACATTTTACGATAAACTCAACACCTAAATTTTTTAGTTCATCCTATCCACAAGTATTTACTGCCTCGGCCAATACCAAAAAACGCGGAACTCTAGTGGCATTCCACCGCTCCACCCCAATCACAGTCCACTCCGAAATTAAAGACCCGGAAGGACGCTACTTAATCCTGACAGGAAGCATTTTAGATACAGAAGTAACTGTGGTTTCCTATTATGCTCCAAATAAACAACCAATTCCATTTTTGACACATCTCTTGCAAGTAGTTAATGCACATAAAATGGGAACAATCATAGTATGTGGTGATTCCAACCAGGTTCTCCTCCCATTTCTGGACAAATCTCCATATATGCCACCTCGAAACCAATCTAAAATATCCCTCTCTCAACTTCTTTCGAAACACAATCTAGTTGATTCATGGAGGGAGAGTAACCCAACCAAAAGAAATTACACATATTTTTCTCACCCCCACCAAACATTTAGCCGTATAGACCATATTTTTCTTACCACAGGAATGATCCCAGAAATTCTATCATCAAACATAATCCCCATCCCATGGTCTGATCACAACGCAGTCCTAACCACTATTACATCCACTATACCTAAAACTCAGGATAAAACATGGTATCTACCAGAATTATTACTCAAACAACCTATATATAGAAACAAAATTGAGCATGCATTGAAAGAGTATTTCATACTCAACAAAGGTCCAGAAATTTCCCCAATAACACTTTGGGAAGCTCATAAACCGGTGATGAGAGGAATATTTCAACAACAGATTGGTATACTCAAAAGAGAACGTAGAAATCTTGCACGAAAATTAGAAACACAATTTAATTCCCACTTCATAGCCTTCCAAAACAATCCTAACCCAATTAATAAAAGTGAATTGGAGAAGGCACGCCTGGAATATGACCTTTTTCTAACAGAATCAACTGATAAAATACTACGCCGTTCCAGACATGCCTTCTATATGAAATCGAATAAACCAGGCACATACTTGGCACGTGCACTCAAAACAACTAATAAATCCTTTAAACCAATTAAGCTGAAGATATCTAAAAATATATACACTAGCAATCCCCTTAAAATTGTCCATAAATTTCGTTCCCACCTTAAAACACTATACACTGAATCAAATTCGTTTAATTTATTGTAATTTTTAGTGATACAGAATAAAGGATCATAGAAAATCACCAGCATTGTACAGTGTATCCTTACGTATTGTTAAGCATGCGTTTTATATGACTTAGCTGGCAATATTTCCTACGATAAACAGGGAAGTAAGTGCAAGCTTTCCTTCCATTGTTGGTTTGGGTTCCAGTTCTCTTGGCTGGTAAAAAAAAAACAGTACCAACAACCTTCAAGAATAAAACAGATATTTGTATATAATTGAAAAGAAACATATAATAATGGGGGGTGGGAAGGAGGGGGAGAAAAAGAAGGAAGGGGGTAGAGAGAAAGTGCCATCTAGTTGGTTTTGATACCTGGTCATGGTGGGTCCTCCCGGAGGTGCCACAGCTCCCAGACCCTGTTGTGTGCCTCCAGCCTGTCCTGAATTCTGGCTGTCATCTTTTCCATTAATTCTACATCTTTGATTCTAGCGTAAAGATCTTCAGCCGTGGGTGGAGTGGTGCGTTTCCAGTTTAGGGCTATTAGGCAGCGTGCTGCTGTGAGTATGTGTCGTACTAGTTTTTTGTATGGTCTGCTAATTTTTAATGGTGACAAACCTAGTAGGAAGAATTTCGGTGTCGCTTGGATTTCGGTTTCTAAGAGGCGGGCAAGGAGGTGACTGACCATCTCCCAGTACTGAGCCAGCAGTGGGCAGGTCCAATACACATGTAGGAGAGTGCCTTTAGCTTCTTGGCAGCGCCAACATTTATCTGAGCTATTAGGGAAGATTGTGTGTAATACGTCTGGAGTCATGTACCAAAAGTAGAGGATTTTGTATGAGTTTTCTTTATATAGCGTACATATCGAGCTCTTCGCTGCTTGGTTCCATATTGTCTGCCATTGTGCTAAAGTAAATTCTTCCCCTAAGACCTTCTCCCACTTAAGCATGTAGTAGTGTTTACCGTGTTCCTCTAGGGAGATGGCAGTCAGGATCTTGTATATTCCTGATATGAGTCCCCTCTGTGAATTACCTGCTAGGATGATGGTCTCAAACGGGGATGGAGGTGAGAATTGTAGGTTCGGAGCTATTGTTAGTGCATAATGTCTTATTTGTAGGTATCCATAGAATGCTTGTCTTGGTAACTTATATTTAGTCTGTAGGTCTGAGAAGGGCAGGAGCCTACGGGTTATAGGGTCTACTATACTCCCAAAGTGGAACAAACTCCTAGAGGACCAGGGGTGAGACATCTGGCGTGTGAGACTATCTGGCACCTTGGGATTACACACAAATGAGGTCAGAGTCGATTTCTCCGAGACTAGTTTATGAGAGTGAGCTAGTGTGCGCCAAGTCCTCTTTAACATGGACATGGGACCCAGTAATTGCTCTGGAGCTACATCCGCGTCCGCACTCCACAATAGGTTGTTCGGGTGTATTGGAGCTAGCCATAGTTTTTCGATTTCTGTCCATTTATTGTATGATTTTTGTGTAAACCATGACGCCACCGCTCTCAGCTGTGTCGCTTGGTAGTATTTGATTATGTTCGGGAAGGCCAGACCCCCCTCACTGCGCGACGCCATCAACACCGTTTTTGAAATCCTATGTCTTTTATAGTTCCATACATAGTGGAGTAGATCTGTTTGAAGTTTTTTCAGATGTTTGAGTGGTATGGGTATGGGGAGCGTTTGGAACAGATAAAGAAGCTTCGGGAGGATGGTCATTTTTATTGTTGCAATTCGCCCTAAAAGGGATATATGATGTTTTTTCCATTGTTGCAAGAGGGATCTAATGGTGCCAAAGAGAGGGGGGAAGTTCTCTTGGTACAGGGTGTTAAATTTTGGGGTAATGTGTACCCCTAGATATTTCAGGGCGGTTGTTTGCCAGTGATAATTATAATTGGATTTTAAGAGTGCTAGCTCCGCATCGGGAATGTTAATGGGTAGAGCTTCTGACTTTGAGGCATTTATTTTGTATCCCGAGAGGGCACGAAATCGGTCTAGCTCAGCGTGGAGGTTTGGGAGGGATATGTGGGGTTGGGTAAGGGTGAGTATTATGTCATCTGCAAAGAGGGAGATTTTAAACTCCTTATCTCTGACCATTATTCCCCTTATGTTTAAGTTATTTCTAATGGAGGCCGCTAAGGGTTCCACACATAGCGCGAATAGCAGGGGCGACAGCGGGCATCCCTGCCTTGTACCATTTGATACTGTAAATGGTGTTGAGAGTGCAAATGGAGTCCTGACCTGCGAGGAGGGGTTGGAATATAAGTGCTTTATTGCGCGTAGAAATGGTCCCCGGAAGCCCATGTGGGTCAATGTGGCAAACAGGAACGGCCACCCCAGCCGATCAAAAGCTTTCTCAGCGTCTAGACTCAGTAGCATAGAGGGGGCGCCATCCCTGTTCGCCACCTCCACCAGGTCTATCACCCTTCTAGTATTGTCGCCCGCCTGCCGCATCGGCACAAATCCCACTTGGTCCTTGTGAATTAATGATGGTAAAATCGTGTTCAGGCGGTTGGATAAGAGTTTAGTGAAGATTTTTAAGTCCGAATTTAGCAACGCAATAGGTCTGTAGTTTGCGCAGGTAGAAGGGTCTTTATCTGGTTTGGGGATCAAGGTAATGAAGGATTTCTGCATTTCCAGGGGAATTTGAGTGTCCTGGAGAAAGGCATTGAACAGTCTACTAAGATGGGGGAGCAGTATGGGGAGAAATGTCTTATAATATTCGTATGGAAAGCCGTCTGGTCCCGGGGCTTTATGGGATGGCAGGTTTTTAATAGTAAGCTCTATTTCCTCGTCCGTAATCTGAGCATTAAGTGTTAGCAAGTCAGATGGTTGAAGATGAGGAATTTCACTTTGTTCTAGATATTGTGTCATCGTGTGGGCCAGGTCGTTAGGGGGGGGGTTACTGGGTATGTCCGGGTTGTTATATAGTTTTTTATAGAAGTCCGCGAATGTGTGAGCTATGTCCTCAGGATGTGTTAGCGTCTGTCCCTTTATGTTTTTAATTTGGTTCGGGGATTGCATATGGGTCCTCTCCCGCAGTTTATTAGCTAAAAGAGAGTGTGCTTTATTCCCCTTGTCGTAGAACTTTTGTTGAAGCCGAGTCAGGGCTTTCTCTACCTGTCCCATTGCTAGGTCACGGAGTGTTGTGCGTAAATTAATTATTTTCCTTAGAGTCGATATTGTGGGGTTCGTCTGGAGTTGATTTTCGAGAGTTCTAAGTTCCCGTTCCGCTTTTACTTTGGCCGCTGTAGCGTCTCTTTTTAGTGCTGACGAGGAAGCTATGCATTTACCTCTAAGGACCGCTTTATGGGCTTCCCAGAGTGTAGGGATTGAAACTTCTTGGTTGGAATTTTCCAGGAAGTAGTGTTTGAGTGCTGAGTTTAAGTCTGCTAAAGTTGGTGGATGTTGGAGGAGGAACGTGTTTAATCTCCAGTTGTATGGTCTGCGGACATTTGTGCCTAGGTCTAGAGTGATTAAGATGGGTGCATGGTCCGACCATGAGATAGGACATATTTGCGTTTTGCGTGTGAGTTTCAAGGTGTAGTTATTAACAAAAAAGTAATCAATGCGGGTGTGTGTGCGGTGGGGGGCTGAGTAGAATGTATATTGTCGGCCCTGTGGGTGAAAGGCTCTCCATGTGTCAAAGAGCGCGTACCGTCGGGTAATTTGCCTGAATAATCTTGAGTCTCTTTGGACCTTAGCTGATGGAGCTTGGGGGGTTATCGTCTGGCGGTCTGCAGTGGCCGATTGAATGAGGTTGAAATCACCTCCTATAATAAGAACTTTGGGAGTGGATCTAAAAATTCGCGAGAGTGCCTTGGTCATGAAGCTATGTTGTTTAACATTGGGGGCGTATATTGAACAGAACGTCACTTCTTGCGTTTGCCATAGTCCTGTCAGGATGATAAAGTGGCCATTAGGATCACGGTGTTGGGTCGCGCAGGTGAAGGGAGCCCCCTGTTTGAAGAGTATAGCCACTCCAGCTTTTTTACGACTGCCCGATGCAATATATATTTGGGAGTAATATCTGGACGCGAACGCAAATGAGCCTTCTTTATTGTAATGTGTCTCTTGGACCATAATCACATCTGCTCCTGATTGTCTAAACTCCCTTAGTGCCAGATGTCTTTTCCTATCGGAGTTTAATCCGTGTACATTTAGTGAAAGGATCTTAGTCATGGTGGTGTCGAATAAATGTGTGGTGGTGTACGCTTACCTAGTGGTGGATTGTCGGCTGTTGAGACCCCTGGTTCAGGGTAGGCACACTCCGGGAGGAGACCAGGAACCTTCATGTACCCAGTTATGCAGAAAAAGAGATGGCTAGGGAGAAGGAAAGAGAGAAGGGATGGGGAGGGTAAAGATACAGTTAGTGCACAAAGATAACACATAGTCAACCTTGCTATCCATCTATAAGCGGCCAACAGGCCTAGACTAGAGCGGACCCCAGCGTGAGCCCCCACCCCCACCCCGAATCGGGCGGACATAGAGGCACACCCAGGGGCCCGCGTTCCGTCAACAATAAGATCTGAACCTGTGCACAGCCTAATACTGTGCACCAGTATCCAACCAAAATAGGTTAGAAACAGATTAGCAAAAAGAAAAACAAAAAACAGCTAAGAGAGGGGTGAGGGTGATAGACAATGGCTTCAATGCCCTTCCTCCTTAGGCTCATCTAAAACTAGCCCTTAGTAGTATACTATAGTTGGGCGTAGGGGTATAGTCACTCATGGTGTTCTAGGGGACTATCAAACTTTATGTTAACTGATCATTTCTGTTTTCTAAATCTAGGCATTCGAGTCTCTGAGCTTTGTACTAGAATAGTAAGCGTTGTTCAGCGGCTCCTGTGTTTAGCGGGTTTGCGTTGAGTGTCGGAGTTCCTAGGCCGGTTGGTTGCGGGGACCTTTTGCCAAGTGGCAGGTGGTGGTGGAGGGGTGGCAACTAAGTCCCATTCTGGAAGCTGTGGAGCTGCTATTTCAAGAGTGTCACAGAATGTACGAAGATCTTCGGGGTATCGTAATACAGCGGATTTTCCTTGGCGTTTTGCTGTGAGGCTGAAGGGGAAGCCCCACCTGTAGATAATGGCTTCTTTCTGCAGAAGTTGTAGGAGCGGTTGAAGAAGTCTACGTTTCTGCAGGGTTATCCACGAGAGGTCCGGGTACAGTTGTATCTGAGTATCCGCATGAGTTATTTTGCGAGCTAGGCGCGCCTGCCGCATAATTTCCTCTTTGTGAGGGTAGGAGCTGATTCTACATATTACGTCCCTCGGTTTGGAGGTAGTGTTTTTGGGCCTAAGCGCTCGGTGGGCCCTGTCCATTTCTATATGTTTGGAGGGGGGGTCCCCAGTTAGATTGTTGAAGATGGACTGCAGTATTGATTGTAGATCCTCCGTATTTTCTGATTCCGGGATACCTCTCACCCGTATATTGTTACGGCGCCCCCTGTTGTCCAAATCCTCCACATGCCTCTGCATATCTCTTAGCATTGATCTGTGTTCTGCGCCCTGGAGTTGGGTTCTGTGGACCGCTAATTTTGTTTCTTGTATTTCCTCTTCGGCCATTTCCACCCTGTCCGCCAGGTGTTTGAGGCCTGTTTGGAGCACTTGAATTTCCGTGCGGCATGTAGTTTTCACGTCCTCGATTAGTTGTCTAAAGTCCTCTTTAGTGGGAATGGCTTGCAGGTAAGTTTGCCATTGTAGAGGCATGTGTGGGGGCCCATGGGTGGCCTGTGCTGGGCTGTGATAATGGGGAGAGGGGGATAACACTCGTGGAGGGGAGCGTGGTGACAGCGCCCCTGCTCCTTGGTTGAACTGTATTTCAGTTGCTGGGGAGTCCCATGAGTTCATGCATTCCCCTATTTGTTGCTGCTGTGGAGGGGGTCTGGCTTTGATATCCTCTGCTGGGGGGAAGATTGAGTGAGTGACTTTCTGTGCATAAGAAGGTATGCAGGTGTGCTGCCTTGATATACTTGGATCTCTGGAACGTGATAGTCTCTGTGCCTTGGGGGGGGGGGGAGGCTATCACCCCTGCCCATGTTCCCTCTGTTAAGCCACCAGGGGTTCTGTAGTTACTATCTTGTGGGCCTGAGGGGCCTGGCAGGGGGGGAAAGTCCCAGGATAGATCTGAGGAGTCTGTGGACAGAGGCTCCGTGTCATGTGGTGGCGGCTCTGGTGCTGTTCTCAGCAGCTGCGGGAAGGCCGCCGAGCACTGAGTGTAGTGCTCGGGGGAGGCGGGCGGCGCGGCGGACCGGGGCCCATGTGTCTGTTCTGTGGGGACACTCAGGTGTCGATGGGGACTCACCCTTCCTCCGCCCGTGCCCGCTGCTGGATGGTTCGCCGTGTCCCGCTGCGCTCCCTCCGGGATCCGTTCGTCAATGTACGCTGGCTGGGGAGGCTGGGCGGGACTCCTCTGCATGCTGGTTGGAGTGTCTGGCGCCATGTTGGCCTCTTCGTCCTGGGACATTTCTGGCTGGGTAAAGTAGGAGCGGAGGTCCGTGGAGGTCCCCGGAGGGGGTAGAGATGATCCTCTGGATCTGGAGGATCGAGTGGTCCTAGATTTGCCCATGTGGGCGCAAAATAAGTACCCCAAATTTCGCCTTTTGAGCTGCGGGCTGAGAGAGCTAAGAGCTTAGGCTGCCATCTAGCTCGGCTTCCGGTCACGCCCCAAAATTCGTTTAATTTAAACGAAGCAGATTCCTTTTTCTCCAAAATTAATTTACCGGGATTATCTGATTCACAAAAAGCGCAATTAGATGAACCTATCAAGGTAGAAGATGTAGCTAAAATCATCAAAGAATTAAAAATTAATAAAAGACCAGGACCTGATGGTTTTTCAGCATTATATTATCGTACCTTCTCAGACTCTATTTCCCCCATATTAACAGAAACATTTAATGCACTACTTGAAAACAATTCATTTAGACAGGAATCTCTAACGGCGATCATATGCATGATTCCTAAGCCTCATGCAGATGACACATCATGTACTAACTACCGTCCTATCTCGATGCTTAATATAGACATCAAAATCCTGGCAAAAATCTTAGCGTCCCGTCTTGGTGGCTTCATTGGTACTCTTATAAATCGTGATCAGGTTGGCTTTATGCCAACTCGCCAAGCAGGTGATAATGTAAGACGTGCAGTTCTTTTAGCACAAATTGCCAAGACCCGACGCATTCCCTCCTGTTTTCTTTCACTGGATATTCAAAAAGCCTTTGATTCCATATCATGGCCATATTTGCATTATATGTTACAAAAATGGGGTTTTGGCCCGAATTTTATAAACTGGATCAAAGCTTTATATAATAAGCCCAAGGCATACGTTAAATATGCAGGGTATAAATCTGAGGCCTTTAACATTGAGAGGGGCACTAGACAGGGGTGCCCGCTTTCACCCCTGTTGTTTGCCCTGCTCATAGAACCTCTTGCTCAACGAATAAGATCAGAACCAACCATAACTGGAATTGAGATAGGAGGATTTCACCACAAACTCTGTCTATTTGCGGATGACATCCTCTTGTTTCTTTCTTCACCGCAAATTTCAGGCCCCAATTTGATGCCAATACTTGATGACTTTGCTGCATTCTCGGGTCTTTTCATTAATTCTAAAAAATGTATAGCATTAAACATATCCCTCTCATCATTGGAATTGACGTCAGCTAAAAACGGTCTCCCATTTACTTGGGCAGATAAATCTATACCTTATCTAGGAATACATCTAACTGCATCTTATTTGGATCTTTTTTCAGCTAACTATCCTCCAATGGTCAAAATTATAACAAAAATGCTGAAATCCTGGAATCACCTCCCTCTTTCTTGGTTTGGAAAAATTAACACAATAAAAATGACAATCTTACCCAAACTATTATATCTTTT